>CAXIVR010000260.1:0-33942 GCA_964035755.1 Teleogryllus oceanicus | reverse complement strand
TTAAGAATTTTTCTGATTTTGAAATTTAAAGCTAATAAAAAATTTAATACATTGTAATCGCTATAATTTTTAGTTAGAAGGAGCTTTTCAGAACTTTTAACCTGTGGATCCTTCTGGATTTTTTAAACGCCGTTTTTTGTAAAATATTACCCACACGCAAAAATTTTGCATGGCAGAATATTTATAATCCACTTTATTCGGTTTAAACTATTTTTAAAAATTTTTCAGATTTTGTAAATTTAAAGCCTAAGAGGGAAAATAATAATCCCATTGTAATCGCTAAAAATTTTTCCATTAGAAGGAGCTTTTAGAACTTTTTAACCTGTGGATCCTTCTGGAACTTTTAAACGCCTGTATCTCGTAAAATATTAGCCCTGACGCTGAAATTTGCATGGCAGAATATTTATAATCCACTCTATATTCAAAGTTTCAAACTCATTTTTGAAGAATTTTTCATGATTTTAAATTTTAAAGACTCAGATGGAAAATAATTAATACTATTGTAATCGCTATGAAATTTCCAGTTAGAAGGAGCTTTCAGAACTTTTAACCTGTGGATCCTTCTGGAACTTTTAAACGCCTGTATCTCGTAAAATATTAGCCCTACGACGCTGAAATTTGCATGGCAGAATATTTATAATCCACTCTATATTCGAAGTTTCAAACTCATTTTTGAAGAATTTTTCATGATTTTGTAAATTTCAAAGCCTAAAGATGGAATAATAATAATACTTTGTAATCGCTATGAATTTCCAGTTAGGAAGGAGCTTTTCAGAACTTTTAACCTGTGGATCCTTCTGGAAACTTTTAAACGCCGATCTTAAAATATTAGCCCCACGCTGAAATTTTGCATGGCAGAATATTTATATTCCACTCTATATCGGAGGTTTCAAACTCTTTTTTGAATATTTTTTAATGATTTTGTAAATTTCAAAGCCTAAGATGGAATAATAATCAATACATTGTAATCGCTATGATATTTCCAGTTAGGAAGGAGCTTTTCAGAACTTTTTAACCTGTGGATCCTTCTGGAACTTTAAACGCCTGTATCTCGTAAAATATTAGCCCTACGACGCTGAAATTTGCATGGCAGAATATTTATAATCCACTCTATATTCGAAGTTTCAAACTCATTTTGAAGAATTTTTCATGATTTTGTAAATTTCAAAGACTCAGATGGAAGAATAATTAATACTATTGTAATCGCTATGAAATTTCCAGTTAGGAAGGAGCTTTTCAGAACTTTTTAACCTGTGGATCCTTCGGAACTTTTAAACGCCTGTATCTCGTAAAATATTAGCCCAACGACGCTGAAATTTGCATGGCAGAAATTTATAATCCACTCTATATTCGAAGTTTCGAACTCATTTTGAAGAATTTTTCATGATTTTGTAAATTTCAAAGACTCAGATGGAAGAATAATTAATACTATTGTAATCGCTATGAATTTCCAGTTAGAAGGAGCTTTTCAGAACTTTTTAACCTGTGGATCCTTCTGGATCTTTAAACGCCTGTATCTCGTAAAATATTAGCCCTACAACGCTGAAATTTGCATGGCAGAATATTTATAATCCACTCTATATTCGAAGTTTCAAACTCATTTTTGAAGAATTTTTCATGATTTTGTAAATTTCAAAGACTCAGATGTAAAAATAATTAATATTATTGTAATCGCTATGAAATATCCAGTTAGGAAGAAGCTTTTAAGAACTTTTTATAGTCAGAATCCTTCTGGAATCATTAAACTGCTGTATCTCGTAAACTCATAGCCCTAGAACGCTGAAATTTGCATGGCAGAATATTTATAATCTACTCTATATTCAAAGTTTTAAACACTTTTTTGAAAAATTTTTTATGTTTTTAAAAAATTTGACTTAGAGGGAAGAAAAATTTAAATACTATTGTAATCCCAGAAATTTCCAGTTAGGAAGGAGTTTTTCAGAACTTTAACCGGGATCCTTCGGGAACTTTTAAACGCCTGTATCTCCTAAAATATTAGCCCCCGATGAGAAATTTTGCATTGCAGAATTTTTTTAAATCCACTCTATTCGAATTTTTAAACTCATTTTTCAAGAATTTTTCATGATTTTGTAAATTTCAAAGACTCAGATGGAAGAATAATTAATACATTGTAACCCAAATGATATTTCCAGTTGGGAAGGGATTTTGAATTTTTTAACCGGGGATCCTTCTGAACTTTAACGCCTGTATCCGTAAAATATTCCCCTACGACGCTGAAATTTGCATGGAAAAATTTTTAAACCACTATATTCGAAGTTTCAAACCATTTTTGAAAAATTTTAATTTTGTAAAATTAAAGACTAATAAAAGAAAATTAATACATTGTAATCGCATGAAATTTCCAGTTGGGAAAGGGAGCCAGCCCTTTTTTTAACCTGTGGATCCTGAAATTTTTTTAAACCCCCTTATCTCTAAAAATTACCCCAACGACGCTGAAATTTGATGGCAGAATATTTATAATCCACTTATCTGAAGTTTAAAACTAATTTTTGAAGAATTTTTCATGATTTTGAAAATTTTCAAAGACTCAGATGGAAGAAAAATTTAAATACTATTGTAATCCATGAAATTTAGTTAAGAAGGAGCTTTTCAGAATTTTTTAACCTGGGGACCCTTTTGAACCAAAAACGCCTGTATCTCGTAAAATATTAGCCCTTAGGGGAAATTTGATGGCAGAATATTTATAACCCATTATTCGGTTTAAACTCTTTTTTAAAAATTTTTTCATGATTTTGAAAATTTAAAGCCTAAGAGGGAATAAAAATTTTAATACGTTGTAATCGCTATGAATTTCCGGTGGAAAATTTCCCCTTTCCTGGAATTTTTTAAACGCCTGTATCTCGAAAAATATTCCCCCAAGACGCTGAAATTTGATGGCAGAATATTTATAATCCACTTATATTCGAAGTTTCGAACTCTTTTTTAAAAAATTTTTTTCATGATTTTGTAAATTTAAAGCCTAAGATGGAATAATAATCAATACTATTGAAAGTATGATTTTTTGTTAGAAGGGAGCTTTTCAGAACTTTTTTAACCTGTGGATCCTTCTGAATTTTTTAAACCCCTTTATTCAAAATATTAGCCCCACGACGCTGAAATTTTGAAAAAATTTATAATCCACTTATATTCGAAGTTTAAAACTCATTTTTGAAAAATTTTTTCATGTTTTTTAAATTTTAAAGCCTAAGATGGAAAATTTCAATCCCGTTGTAATCGCTAGATATTTCCAGTTGGGAAATTTTTCGAACTTTACCTGGGGATCCTTCCGACGTTTAAACGCCTGTATCTCAAAAATTAGCCCTACAACGCTGAAATTTGCATGGCAGAATATTTATAATCCACTCAATTCAAGTTTTGAACTTTTTTTAAGAATTTTTCCTGTTTTTTAAATTTAAAGACTCAGATGGAAGAATATCTAATACTATTGAAATTTATGAAATTTCCAGTTGGGAAGGAGCATTTCAGAACTTTTTAACCTGTGGACCCTTTCCCAATTTTTTAAACGCCTGTATCTCGTAAAAATTAGCCCTACGACGTTAAAATTTTTCAGGGAGAATATTTATAATCCACTCATATCGAAGTTTAAACCCTTTTTTTAAGAATTTTCATGATTTTGTAAATTTAAAGCCAAAGATGGAATAATAATCAATACATTGAAATTGCTAGATATTTCCAGTTAGGGAGTTTTTTCGAACTTTTTAACTGGGGATCCTTCTAAATTTTTAAAACGCCTGTATTTTTAAAAATATTAGCCCATGACGCTGAAATTTGCTTTAGAAATTTATAATCCACTCATATCGGGAAGTTTCAAACTCATTTTGAAGAATTTTTCATGATTTTGAAAATTTCAAAGCCTAAGATGGAATAATAATTACTGTTGTAATGTTTGATATTTCCAGTTAGGAAGGAGCTTTTGAACTTTTTTAACCTGTGGATCCTTCTGGAACTTTTAAACCCCTTTATCTCGAAAAATATTAGCCCAGACGCTGAAATTTGACAGAATATTTAAATCCACTTATATTGAAGTTTAAAACCATTTTGAAAATTTTCAGATTTTTAAATTTAAAGACTCAGATGGAAGAATAATTATTACTATTGTAATGCATCATATTTCAAGTTAGGGGGGTTTTTAGAATTTTTTAACTGAGACCCCAACTTTAACGCCTGATTCTAAAATATTAGCCCTACGACGCTGAAATATGCATGGCAGAAAATTTATAATCCACTTATTTGGAAGTTTCAAACTCATTTTTGAAAAATTTTTTTCGATTTTAAATTTAAAGACTCAGATGGAGAAAAATTAATACTATTGTAACCCAATGAAATTTTCTAGTTAGAAGAATTTTTAGAATTTTTTAACCTGTTGATCCTTCTGGAATTTTTTTAAACGCCTGTATCTCGAAAATATTAGCCCTACGACGCTAAAATTTTGATGGCAGAATATTTATAATCCACTCTCTATTCGAAGTTTAAATTTTTTTTAAAAATTTTTTCATTTTTTGTAAATTTCAAAGACTCAGATGTAAAAAAAAATATTATTGTAATCGCAGAAATATCCAGTTGAAGAAGCTTTAAAAAATTTTTAAGTCGAACCTTCTAATTTTAAACTGTGATTGAAACTCATAGCCCTAGAACGCTGAAATTTGTGGGAAATTTATAATCTACCTATTTTCAAAGTTTCAAACTCATTTTTAAAAATTTTTTAATGATCTTAAAAAAACGAGACTCAGATGGAAGAAAAATTAATATATTGAACCCTAAAAATTTCCATTTGGGGAAGGAGCTTTTCAGAACTTTTAACCTGGGGATCATACTAACTTTAAACGCCTGTATCTCGTAAAAAAAGCCCTAGACGCTGAAATTTGATGGCAGAATATTTATAATCCACTCTCTATTCGAAGTTTTAAACACATTTTTGAAGAATTTTTCATGATTTTAAAATTTTCAAAGACTTAGATGGAAGAATAATTAATACTATTGTAATCCCTATGAAATTTCCAGTTGGGAAGGAGCTTTTCAGAATTTTTTAACCTGTGACCCTTTTGGAACTTTTAAACGCCTGATTCCTAAAATATTAGCCCTACGATGCAGAAATTTGCATTGAAGAATATTTATAATCCACTCTCTTTTCGAATTTTTAAAACTCATTTTTCAAGAATTTTTTTCATGATTTTGTAAATTTCAAAGACTCAGATGGAAGAATAATTAATACTATTGTAATCGCTAGAAATTTCCAGTTAAGAAGGACCCAGAATTTTTTAACCTGTGGATCCTTCTAAACTTTTAAACCCTGTATCTCGTAAAATATTACCCAGACGCTGAAATTTGCATGGCAGAAAATTTATAATCCATCATATTCGGTTTCAAATCAGTTTTAAAAATTTTTTAATGATTTTGTAAATTTCAAAGCCTAAGATGGAATAATAATAAAACTGTTAATCGTATGATATTTTCGTTGGGAAGGGTTTTAGGAATTTTTTTAACCTGTGGATCCTTCAGAACTTTTAAACGCCTGTATCTCGTAAAAATTACCCCAACGACGCTGAAATTTGCATGGAGAAAATTTATAATCCACTTCTTTGAAGTTTAAAACTCATTTTGAAAAATTTTTTCATGATTTTGTAAATTTCAAAGACTCGAGGGAAGAATAATTAAACTATTGTAATCGCTATAAATTTTCCGTTAAGGGAGTTTTTCAGAACTTTAACCTGGGGACCTTCGGGAACTTTAAACCCCCGTATCTCGTAAAATATTACCCTTACGCTAAATTTGATGGCAGAATATTTATAATCCATCATATCGAAGTTTCAAACTCTTTTTTTGAAGAATTTTCATGATTTTGAAAACAAAGCCTAAGATGGAATAAAATCAATACGTTGTAATCGCATGATTTTTCCAGGTAGGAAGGAGTTTTTTAAGAACTTTTTTAACCTGTGGATCCTTCTGAACTTTTAAAGCCTGTATCTCTAAAATATTAGCCCAATGACGCTGAAATTTGCATGGGAATTTTTATAATCCACTCTATATTCGAAGTTTCGAACTCTTTTTTAAAAAATTTTTTCATGTTTTTGAAAATTTTCAAAGCCTAAGATGGAAATAATAATAAATACTTTTGTAATCGCTATGATATTTTGTTGGGAAGGAGCTTTTAAGAATTTTTTTAACCTGTGGATCCTTCTGGAATTTTTAAACGCCTGTATCTCAAAATATTAGCCCCACGAGCTGAAATTTGCATGGCAGAAAATTTATAATCCACTCTATTTTCGGTTTCAAACTCTTTGAAAAATTTTTTCATGATTTTGTAAATTTCAAAGCCTAAGAGGAATAATAATCAATAATTGTAATCGTTTGATATTTCCAGTTAGGAAGGAGCTTTTCAGAATTTTAACCGGGACCCTTTCAACTTTTAAACGCCTGTATCTCGTAAAATATTAGCCCTAATGACGCTGAAATTTATCAGAAAATTTATAACCATTATTTTCGAAGTTTCAAACTCTTTTTTGAAAATTTTTTCATGTTTTTTTAATTTAAAAGCCTAAGATGGAATAATAACAATACTGTTGTAATTTGCTATGATATTTTAGTTAGGAAATTAAACTTTTTTAACCTGTG
Source organism: Teleogryllus oceanicus (assembly GCA_964035755.1). NCBI lineage: Eukaryota > Metazoa > Arthropoda > Insecta > Orthoptera > Gryllidae > Teleogryllus > Teleogryllus oceanicus. Next base: position 27,309 of record CAXIVR010000260.1, on the reverse strand, counting down.
GATCCTTCAGAACTTTTAAACGCCTGTATCCGCAAAATATTGTTCGACGCTAAAATTTTGATGGAGAAATTTATAATTACTTATATTCGAAGTTTCAAACTCATTTTGAAGAATTTTTCATGATTTTGTAAATTTCAAAGACTCAGATGGAAGATAAAAACTATTGTAATCGCATAAATTTAGTTAGGAAGGGCCAGAATTTTTTAACCTGTGGATCCTTCGGGACGTTTAAACGCCTGTATCTGTAAAATATTAGCCCTACAACGCTCAAATTTGCATGGCAGAATATTTATAACCCACCATCGAAGTTTCAAACTCATTTTTGAAGAATTTTTCATCATTTTGAAAATTTTCAAAGCCTAAGAGGGAATAATAAATACTATTGTAATCCTATGATATTTCCAGTTGGGAAGGAGCTTTTCAGAACTTTTTAACCGGGATCCTTCTGGAATTTTTAAACGCCTGTATCTCGAAAAATATTAGCCCACGACGCTAAAATTTTTAGGGAGAATATTTATAATCCACTTATTTGAAGTTTAAAACTCATTTTTGAAAAATTTTTTCATGATTTTGAAAATCAAAGACTCAGATGGAAGAATAATAAATACATTGTAACCCTATAAAATTTTCCGTTAAAGGGAGCCGCCCTTTTTTAACCCTGTGGATCCTTCTAAAACTTTTAAACCCTTATTCGTAAAATAACCCAACGACGCTGAAATTTGATAGAATATTTATAATCCACTTCATTCGAAGTTTAAAACTCATTTTTAAAAAAGGGATTTTGAAATTTAAAGACTCAGAAAGAATAATTAATACTATTGTAATCGTAGAAATTTCCAGTTAAGAAGGACCCAGAACTTTTTAACCTGGGGATCCTTCGGGAACTCTTAAACGCCTGTATCTCGTAAAATATTAGCCCTTTACGCTGAAATTTGATGGCAGAATATTTATAATCCACTTATATTCAAGTTTCAAACTCATTTTTGAAAATTTTTCATGATTTTGTAAATTTCAAAGCCTAAGATGGAATAAAAATTACTGTTGTAATCGCTATGATATTTCCAGGTAGGAAGGAGCTTTAAGAATTTTTAACCCTTGGATTCTTCTGGAACTTTTTAAACGCCTGTATCTCGTAAAATATTAGCCCAACGACGCTGAAATTTGCATGGCAGAATATTTATAATCCACTCTAATTCAAGTTTGAACCATTTTTAAAGAATTTTTCATGATTTTGAAAATTTTTTCCAAATGGAATAATAATCAATACTATTGAATCATGATTTTTAAAAGGGGAAGGAGCAAGAATTTTTTAACCTGGGGATCCTTAAACTTTTAAACCCTGTATCTCAAAAATTAGCCCCACGACGCTGAAATTTGAGGGAAAAAAATTTATAATCCACTTATATTGAAGTTTCAAATCTTTTTTGAAGAATTTTTCAATTTTGTAAATTTAAAAGCCTAAGATGGAATAATAATCAATACTATTGTAATCGCTATGATATTTTTAGGAAGGAGTTTTTAGAACTTTTTAACCTGGGGATCCTTCTGGAATTTTTAAACCCCTTATTTTGTAAAATATTACCCCCACGATGAAATTTCATAAAAAAATTTATAACCACTTATTTTCGAAATTTCAAACTCATTTTTGAAGAATTTTTCATGTTTTTGAATTTTTAAAGCCAAGATGGAATAATAATCAATATGTTGAAATTTGCTATATTTTAGTTGGAAGGGGTTTGAGGAATTTTTTAACCTGTGGACCCTTTAGAACTTTTAAACCCCTTATCTCGTAAAATATTACCCTTTTGACGCTGAAATTTGCATGGAGAATATTTATAATCTACTTATTTTCGAAGTTTCAAACTGATTTTTAAGAATTTTTATGATTTTGAAATTTTCAACTGATGGAAGAAATAATACGTAATCGCTATAAATTTATTAGAAGGAGCTTTTCAGAATTTTTAACCCTTTGGGACCCTTTCGGGATCTTTTAAAAGCCTGTATCTCAAAATATTAGCCCACAACGCTGAAATTTGCATGGCAGAATATTTATAATCCACTCTAATTGATGTTTCTGAAAAAATTTTTAAGAATTTTTCCGATTTTGTAAATTTTAGATCAGAGGGAAGAAAAATTTAAATACTTTTTAATCGCTATAAAATTTTCCAGTTAAAGGGAAATTTTCAGAACTTTTTAACCTGGGGATCCTTCGGGGATCTTTTAAACCCTGATCTCTTAAAATATTAGCCCTACGACGCTGAAATTTGCGGCAGAAATTTTATAATCCACTATATATTGAATTTTCAAACTCTTTTTTGAAAAATTTTTTCATGTTTTTGAAATTTTAAAGCCTAAATAATAATAATAAATACTATTGAATCGCTAGGATATCTTAAAGGAGCTTTTTGGAATTTTTTAACCTGTAGATCCTTCTTAAACTTTGAAACGCCTGTATTTTAAAATATTCCCTAGACGCTGAAATTTGATGGAGAATATTTATAACCATTATATTCGAATTTTAAAACTCATTTTTTGAAAAATTTTTTCATGATTTTGTAAATTTCAAAATTAAGATGGAATAATAATCAAAAATGTTGTAATCGGAATTTCCAGTTGGGAAGGAGCTTTAAGAACTTTTAACCTGTGGACCTTTAGAACATTTAAAAGGCTGTATTTTAAAGTATTAGCCCTAGACGCTAAAACTTGCAGGGTGAATATTAATAATCTGCTCTTTTTTTTAAAGTTTCAAACTAATTTTAAGACTTTTTATGATTTTGTAAAATTCAAAGATCGTTTAAAAAATAAAAATTATTAAAATGCTATGAAATTTCCAATTAGGAAAGTTTTTAATTTTTTTGCCTGAGGACCTTCGGGAATTTTTAAAACGGCTGTATCTGTAAACTATTCCCCTACGACGCTAAAATTTTCATGGCGAATAATTATAACCCAAATTATATTGAAGTTTCGAACCTTTTTTGAAGAATTTTTCATGATTCTGTAAAACGCCTGTTGAATAAAATAATACATTGTAATCGCTATGATTTTTCCCATTGGGAAGGAGTTTTTCAGAACTTTAACCTGTGGATCCTTCGAACCTTTTAAACGTTTCTAAAATATTGCCAGACGCTGAAATTTTGAGGCAGAAATTAAATCCACTTCTTTTCGAATTTTTAAAACTTTTTTGAAGAATTTTTCAGATTTTAAAATTTTCAAAGACTTAGATGGAAGAATAATTAATACATTGTAACCCCTTTTGAAATTTCCATTAGGAAGGACAGAACTTTTTAACCTGGGGGATCCTTCTGGAACTTTTAAACGCCTGTATCCCCAAAATATTAGCCCACGATGCAAAAATTTTGCATTAAGAATATTTATAATCCACTTTATTCGAAGTTTTAAACTCATTTTTCAAGAATTTTTAAAAGGTTTTTTAAATTTTCAAAGACTCAGATGGAAGAATAATTAATATATTGTAATCGCTATGAAATTCCAGTTAAAAGGAGTTTTTCAGAATTTTTTAACCTGTGGACCTTTCGGGAATTTTTAAACGCCTGTATCTCGTAAAATATTACCCAGACGCTGAAATTTGATGGCAAAAAATTTATAATCCACTCTATATTCAAGTTTCAAACTCAGTTTTGAAAAATTTTTTAAGATTTTGAAATTTTCAAACCCTAAGATGGAATAATAATAAAACTGTTGTAATCGCTATGATATTTTGTTGGGAAGGAGTTTTAAATTTTTTAACCTGTGGATCCTTCGGGAATTTTTAAACGCCTGTATCTCGTAAAATATTGCCCAACGACGCGGAAATTTGCAGGGCAGAAAATTTATAATCCATTTTATTGAATTTTAAAAATCATTTTTGAAAATTTTTCAGATTTTGTAAATTTCAAAGACTCAGATGGAAGAATAAAATACTATTGTAATCGCTATGAAATTTCCAGAAGAAAGTTTTCAGAACTTTTAACCTGGGGACCCTTTTTGGAACTTTTTAAACGCCTGTATCTGAAAAATTAGCCCTCTTACGCTGAAATTTGCATGGCAGAATATTTATAATCCACCTATATTAAAGCCCCTCTTTTTTGAAAAATTTTTTCATGTTTTTGAAAATTTTCAAAGCCAAGAGGAATAATAATCAAACTGTTGTAATGCATGATATTTCCAGGAGGTTTTTAAAAACCCTTTTTTAACCTGTGGATCCTTTTTGGAATTTTTAAACGCCTGTATCTCGAAAAATATTACCCCCAGACGCTGAAATTTGAGGGCAGAATATTTATAATCCACTTATTTGAAGTTTGAACTCATTTTTAAAAAATTTTTTCATGATTTTGTAAATTTAAAGCCTAAGATGGAATAATAATCAATACTATTGTAACCCTATGATATTTTGTTGGGAAGGAGTTTTAAGAATTTTTTTAACCGTGGATCCTTCTGGAATTTTTAAACGCCTGTATCTCGTAAAATATTACCCCAGACGCTGAAATTTGCATGGCAGAAAATTTATAATCCACTTATATTGAAGCAAACTCTTTTTTTTGAAGAATTTTTCAGATTTTGTAAATTTCAAAGCCAAGATGGAATAATAATCAATACATTAAAATGCAGATTTTCCAGTTAGAAGGAGCTTTTCAGAACTTTTAACCTGTGGATCCTTCTAATTTTTAAACGCCTGTATCTGTAAAAAAGCCCCACGACGCTGAAATTTGCATGGCAAAAAAATTTATAATCCACTTATATTCGAAGTTTAAAACTATTTTTGAAGAATTTTTCTGTTTTTGTTAATTTCAAAGCCTAAGATGGAATAATAACTACTGTTGTAATCGCTAGGATATTTTCAGTTGGGGAAGGAGCTTGAGGAATTTTTTAACCCTTTGGGACCCTTTTTCAGGAACTTTTAAACGCCTGTATTCGCAAAATATTCCCCCTTGACGGGGGAAATTTGTGGCAGAATATTTATAATTACTCTATTTTCGAACAAACTCATTTTAAAAATTTTTTCATGAGTAAATTTCAAAGACTCAGATGGAAGGAAATTAATACTATTGTAATCGCATATAATTTCCAGTTGGGAAGGAGCTTTTCAGAACTTTTTAACCTGGGGATCCTTCTGGACGTTTAAACGCCTGTATCTCTAAAATATTAGCCCACAACGTCAAATTTGGGGAAAATTTTATAATCCACTTACATTCGAAGTTTCAAACTCATTTTTAAGAATTTTTCATCATTTTGTAAATTTAAAGCCTAAGATGGAATAATAAAAAATTGTAATCGCTATGATATTTCCAGTTAGAAGGAGTTTCAGAACTTTTTAACCTGGGGATCCTTCGGGAACTTTTAAACGCCTGTATCTCGTAAAATATTACCCTACGACGCTGAAATTTGCATGGCAGAATATTTATAACCCACTTATATTGAAGTTTAAAACTCTTTTTTTGAAGAATTTTTCATGATTTTGTAAAATTCAAAGACTCAGATGGAAGAATAATAAATACTATTGTAACCCTATGAAATTTCCAGTTGGGAAGGAGCCGACCTTTTTTAACCTGTGGATTTTCTGAAACTTTTTAAACTTGTATTTTGTAAAATATTAGCCCAACGACGCTGAAATTTGCATCAGAAATTTATAATCCACTTATTGAATTTTAAAAACTCTTTTTTTGAAAAATTTTTTCATGATTTTGAAATTTCAAAGACTCAGGGGAAGAATAATTAATACTATTGTAATCGCTATGAAATTTCCAGTTAAGAAGGAGCTTTTCAGAACTTTTTAACCTGTGGATCCTTCTGGAACTCTTAAACGCCTGTATCTCGTAAAATATTAGCCCTCTTACGCTGAAATTTGCATGGCAGAATATTTATAATCCACTCTATATTCGAAGTTTCAAACTCATTTTTGAAGAATTTTTTCAGATTTTGTAAATTTAAAGCCTAAGATGGAATAATAATAATACTGTTGTAATCGCTAGATATTTCCAGGTAGGAAGGAGCTTTTAAGAATTTTTTCCCTTTGGGATCCTTCGGGAACTTTAAACGCCTGTATCTCGTAAAAAAGCCCCAGACGCTGAAATTTTGATGGCAGAATATTTATAATCCACTTATATTGAAGTTTCGAACTCATTTTTAAAAAATTTTTTCATGATTTTAAAATTTAAGCCTAAGATGGAATAATAATCAATACTATTGAATGCTATGATTTTTTGGGTTGGGAAGGAGTTTTAAGAACTTTTTAACCTGTATCCTTCTGGAACTTTTAAACGCCTGTATCTCGTAAAATATTGCCCCACGACGCTGAAATTTGATGGCAGAAAATTTATAATCCACTTTATTGGGGAAGTTTCAAACTCATTTTTGAAGAATTTTTCATGTTTTTGTAAATTTCAGCCTAAGATGGAATAAAATAAAACTATTGTAATCGCTATGATATTTCCAGTTGGGAAGGGAGCTTTTCAGAACTTTAACCTGTGGATCCTTCGAACTTTTAAACGCCTGTATCTCGTAAAATAAGCCCCAGACGCTGAAATTTGCATGGCAGAAAATTTATAATCCACTTATATTCGAAATTTAAACCATTTTTGAAGAATTTTTCATGATTTTGTTAATTTAAAGCCTAAGATGGAATAATAATAAATACTGTTGTAATCGTATGATATTTTCAGTTAGAAGGAGCTTGAGGAATTTTTTTAAGGGGATCCTTCGGGAACTTTTAAACGCCTGTATCTCGTAAAAATAGCCCTTCGAGCGAAATTTGAATCAGAATATTTATAATCTATTATTTTCGAATAAACTGTTTTTTTTAAAATTTTTCAGATTTTGAAAATTTTCAAAGACCGGGGGAAGAGAAAAATCCCATTGTAATCGCATATAATTTCCAGTTAGAAGGAGTTTTCAGAACTTTTAACCGGGATCCTTCTGATCTTTTAAAACGCCGATCCGTAAAATATTAGCCCACAACGCTGAAATTTGCATGAAAGAAATTTATAATCCACTTACATTGATGTTTGAAAAAATTTTTTTGAAGAATTTTTCCGATTTTGAAAATTTTCTAGGACTCGATGGAAGAATAATTAATACTATTGTAATCCAGAAATTTCCAGTTGGGAAAGGGAGCATTTCAGAACTTTTAACCTGGGGATCCTTCGGGATTTTTTTAAACCCCTTATCTTTAAAAATTGCCCTACGACGCTGAAATTTGATCAGAATATTTATAACCATATTTTTTCAATTTTTCAAACTCTTTTTTTGAAGAATTTTTCAATTTTGTAATTTCAAAGCCTAACATGGAATAATAATAAAACTATTGTAATCCTTTGATATTTCCAGTTGAAGGACATTTTAGAACTTTTTAATTTAGACCTTCTTAAACTTTGAAACGCCTGTATCTGTAAAATATTAGCCCCCAGACGCTGAAATTTGCATGGCAGAATATTTATAATCCACTTTATTGAAGTTTCAAACTCATTTTTGAAGAATTTTTCATGTTTTTGAAATTTTCAAAATCTAAGATGGAATAAAATCAAACTGGTAATCGCGATATTTCCAGTTGGGAAGGGTTTTTAAGAATTTTTTAACCTGTGGACCTTTCTGAACATTTAAACGCCTGTCTCGAAAAAATTTTACCCTACGACGCGGGAAATTCAAAGACTCAGATGGAAGAAAAATTTAAAACTATTGTAATCGCATGAAATTTCCAGTTAGGAAGGAGTTTTCAAACATTTTAACCTGTGGATCCTTTTTTAGAACATTTAAAAGGCGTATTCAAAGTAACCCACACGCAAAACTTGCATGAAAATTTTAATAATCTGTTTTTTTTAAATTTTAAAAACCTTTTTTGAAGATTTTTTCATGTTTTTAAAAAAACCAAAGACTCGTTTAAAAAAATAAAAATTTTTATTGTAATCCATAAAATTTTCCAATTAGGAAGGATTTTTTTATAATTTTTTGCCGGGGATCCTTTGAATCTTTAAAGGGGTGTATCTGTAAACATTACCCCAGAGCTGAAATTTGCATGGCAGAATAATTATAATCCATTTATATTAAGTTTCGAACCATTTTGAAGAATTTTTCAGTTTCTGAAATATCGTAAGTTGAATAATAATACTTTGAATCGCATGATATTTCCAGTTGGGGATTTTCAGAACTTTTAACCCTGTGGACCTTCTGGAACTTTTAAACGCCTGTATCTCGTAAAATATTACCCCCAACGTGAAATTTGAAATGGAGAAATTTATAATCCATTATTTTCGGAAGTTTAGAACTCATTTTAACAATTTTTCAGTTTTTGAAAATTTCCAAAGCCTAAGATAGATTAATAATCAATACTTTTTATTCAAAGATTTTTCCAAAATTTTTAAAGGAATTTAAAATTTTTTTTAAACCGGGATCCTTTTTAAATTTTTAAACGCATTACTGAAAGTTTTTTCCCAGACGCTAAATTTGCGGCAGAATATTTATAATCCACTCTATATTGAAGTTTCAACCTTTTTTGAAAAATTTTTTCATTTTTGTAAATTTGTTAAGAGGGAATAATAAAAAACTATTGTAATCAGATATTTGTTAGAAGGAGCCAGAACTTTTTAACCTGTGATCCTTCTAACCCTTTAAACGTGATCTCGTAAAATAAGCCCATGACGCTAAAATTTTGCAAAAATTTTTATAATCCATTATTTGAAGTTTCAAACTAATTTTAAAAATTTTTCATGTTTTTGAAAATTTAAAACCAAGATGGAAAAATTTCAATTGTTGTAATGCGTTTTTTCCCGGGTTAAAGGAGTTTTTAAGAACTTTTTAACCTGTGGATTTTCTGGAATTTTTAAAAACGCCATCTCGTAAAATAAAGCCTACGACGCTGAAATTAGGGCAGAATATTTATAATCCACTTTATTCAAGTTTCGAACTCTTTTTTTGAAGAATTTTTCATGATTTTGAAATATCAAAGTAAGATGGAATAAAATACTATTGAATCGCAGGATTTTCCCCGGGGAAACAGAATTTTTTAACCTGGGGGATCCTTCAAATTTTTAAACTTTTCTCTACAATATTACCCCTAGACGTGAAATTTGCATGGAAAAATTTTTTAAAACCCATTATTTTCGGAAGTTTCAAACTCTTTTTTTGAAAAATTTTTCAGTTTTTGTAAATTTCAAAGCCTAAGATGGAAAATAATCAAACAGTAATCGCGATATTTCCAGGGAAGGAGCTTTTCAAAATTTTTTTAAACCCCGACCCTTTCTGAATTTTTAAACGCCTGTATCTCCTAAAATATTACCCCCCAGACGTTAAATTTTGATGGCAGAATATTTATAATCCAGCCATTCAGTTTAAGCTCTTTTTTGAAGAATTTTTCATGATTTTAAATTTAAACCACCAGATGAAGAAAAAATACTATTGTAACCCTATGAAAATCCAGTTAGGAAGGAGTTTTTCAGAACTTTTAACCTGTGGACCCTTTCTGGAATTTTTAAACGCCTGTATCTCGTAAAAATTACCCCTAGATGAAATTTGATGGCAGAATATTTATAATCCAGTTCATTCGAATTTTTAAAACTCTTTTTTGAAGAATTTTTCATGATTTTGAAAATTTTCAAACACTCAGATGGGAAAAAAAACTTTTTAACCATTAAAATCCGTTGGGAAGGAGCTTGGGAATTTTTTTAACCTGGGGATCCTTCTGAACTTTTAAACGCCGTATCCTAAAAATTGCCCATATGAAATTTTGGGGAAATTTAAATCCACTTATTTTCTTTTCAAACCTTTTAAAAATTTTTTGTTTTTGTAAATTTTAAACCCTAAGAGGGAATAAAATCAATCCCATTGTAACCCCATGATTTTTCCAGTTGGGGAAGGAGCCAGAACTTTTTAACCCTTTGGGATCCTTCGGGAATTTTTTAAACGCGTGTATCCAAAATATTAGCCCACGATAAAATTTTCTACAAATATTTATTATCCATTATATTCAAGTTTCAAACCATTTTTGAAGAATTTTTAAATTTTTTGAAATTTCAAAGCTTAAGGGAAAAATAACAATACATTGTAATCGCTAGATATTTCCAGTTAGGAAGGAGCTTTTCAGAACTTTTTAACCTGTGGACCCTTCTAATTTTTAAACGCTGTATCTCGAAAATATTACCCCTAGACGCTGAAATTTGAGGGAAAAAATTTATAATCCACTTATATTAAGTTTAAAACTCATTTTTGAAGAATTTTCATGATTTGAAAAATTTCAAAGACTCAGATGGAAGAATAATTAATACTTTTTTAAATTTCCATGAAATTTCCAGTTGGGAAGGAGTTTTTCAGAATTTTTAAACCCTTGGGATCCTTCTGGAATTTTTTAAACCCCTGTTCTGAAAAATATTCCCAGACGCTGAAATTTGAAGAGAATTTTTTAAACCACTCTATATTGAAGTTTAAAACTTATTTTCAAAAATTTTTTAAAGATTTTGAAAATTTTTGGGGAATAATAATAAATCTTTGTAATGAGATATTTCCATTTAGGGGTTTTTTAGAACTTTTAACCGGGGACCTTCTAACTTTTTAAACGCCTGTATCTCGTAAAATATTAGCCCTACGACGCTGAAATTTGCATGGCAGAATTTTTAAATCCACTTATTCAATTTTAATCATTTTTGAAAAATTTTTTCATGTTTTTTAAAATTAAAGATCAGAGGGAAGAAAATTTACTATTGTAATCGGAAATTTCCAGTTGGGAAGGAGCTTTCAGAACATTTTAACCTGGGATCCTTCGAACATTTAAAAGGGATCTGGTTATACCCCTACGACGCAAAACTTGATTTTGAAATTAATAATCTGTTATTTTTGTTTAAAACTTTTTTGAAGATTTTTTCATGTTTTTGAAAATTCAAAGACCGATGTAAAAATAATAATTATTATGGTAATCGCTATAAAATTTCCAATTAGAAAGTTTTAAAACTTTTACCTGAGGATCCTTCGGGAATTTTTTAAAGGGGTATCAGAAACATTAGCCCTAGACGCTAAAATTTTTATGGCAGAATAATTATAATCCACTTATATTCGAAGTTTCGAACTCATTTTTAAGAATTTAGTTTTTGTAAATATAAAAGTGTTGGAAAATAATCAAAAATATTGAAATCGCTATGATATTTGTTGGGGATTTTAAAAACTTTTTAAACCCTTGGGATCCTTCTGGAACTTTTAAACGCCGGGTATCTCAAAAATTAGCCCTAAGTAAAAATTGAAGGGCAGAATATTTATAATCCCCCTATATTGGAAGTTTAGAACTCTTTTTTGAACAATTTTTCATGATTTTGTAAATTTCAAAGCCAAGATAGTTTAAATAATCAATACTATTGTATTCGTATGATATTTGAAAAGCATTTAAGAACTTTTAACCTGTGGATCCTTCGGGAACTTTTAAAACCCCTGTATCTCGTAAATATTAGCCCACGACGCTGAAATTTTGCAGGAAATATTTATAATCCATTTCTGGAAGTTTTAAACTCTTTTTGAAAAATTTTTTCAGATTTTGTAAATTTAAAGGGACTCAGATGGAAGAATAATTAATACTATTGTAATCGCTATAAAATTTTCCCAGTTAGGAAGGATTTTTAGCATTTTTAACCCTTGGGACCCTTCTGAAATTTTTAAACGCCTGTATCCGTAAAGAAACCCCTTACGACGCTGAAATTTGCATGGCAGAATTTTTATAACCATTTATATTCGAAGCAAACCATTTTAAAAATTTTTTATGTTTTTGTAATATTTAAACCCTTGGGATGGAATAAAATTAATACTATTGTAATCGCTATGATATTTCCAGTTGGGAGCTTTTCAGAACTTTTTAACCTGTGGATCCTTCGGGAACTTTAAACGCCTGTATTCGAAAATATTACCCCACGACGCTGAAATTTATGGCAGAATATTTATAATCCACTTTTTCTGAAGTTTAAAACCATTTTGAAGAATTTTTCATGATTTTGTAAATTTAAAGCCTAAGATGGAATAAAATAAAACTATTGTAATCGCTATGATATTTCCAGTTAGGAAGGAGTTTTTCAGAATTTTTTTTCCGGGGACCCTTTCCGAATTTTTAAACGCCTGTATTCGTTAAATATTACCCCTAGACGCTAAAATTTTGCATGGCAGAATATTTATAACCCAAATTTTATATTCGAAGTTTCAAACTCATTTTTGAAAAATTTTTTCAGATTTTGTAAAATTAAAGACAAAGAGGGAAGAAAAAAATTTACATTGCAACGCATGAAATTTGAGGGAGTTTTAAAACTTTTTAACCCTGTACCCTTTTGAACATTTAAAAGGCGTATTTTAAATTTTAAAGCCCAGACGCAAAATTTGAAGGCTGAATATTAATAAACTATATTTTGAATTTTCCCAAACAAATTTTTTAAGACTTTTTCAGTTTTTGTTAAATTAAAGATCAGATGTAAAAAAAAAATTTTTATTATTGTAATCGCTATAAAATTTTCCAATTATGAAGGATTTTTTTATATATTTTTACCGAGGACCCTTTTGGAATTTTTAAAACCCTGTTCTCGTAAACTATTAGCCCTACGACGCTGAAATTTGATGGCAGAATAAAATCCATTATATTCGAAGTTTCCAACCTTTTTTGAAAAATTTTTTCATGTTTTTTGTAAATACAAAGCCAAGATGGAATAATAATGAATACATTGTAATCGCAATGATTTTCCATTTGGGAAGGAGTTTTTAGAATTTTTTTAACCTGGGGATCCTTCGGGAACGTTTAAACGCCGTATCTCGTAAAATATTAGCCCTAGACGCTGAAATTTGATGGCAGAATATTTATAATCCACTTATATTGGTTTAAAACCCCTTTTTTTAAGAATTTTTCATGTTTTTGTAAATTTAAAGCACAAGATGGAAAATAATAAAACATTGTAATCGCTATGATATTTCCAGTTGGGAAGGAGTTTTCAGAATTTTTTAACCTGGGGATCCCTTAAACTTTTAAACGCCTGTATCTTGTAATATATTGTTTTCCGACGCTGGAAATTTGATACAATTTTTTATAATCCACTTATATTGAAGTTTCAAACCTTTTTTGAAGAATTTAAATGATTTTGTAAATTTCAAAGCCTAAGAGGGAATAATAATCAATACTGTTGTAATCGCTATGTATTTCCAGTTAGGAAGGAGCTTAAGAATTTTTAAACCGGGATCCTTCTGGAACAAAAGCCTTATCCGAAAAATATTAGCCCTACGACGCTAAAATTTTGCATCAGAATATTTATAATCCACTTTATTGAATTTTTAAAAACTCTTTTTGAAAATTTTTTCAGTTTTTTAAATTTAAAACCGATGGAAGAATAAAACTTTGTAATCCAGGAAATTTCCAGTTAGGAAGGAGTTTTCAGATTTTTTTAACCCTGGGGATCCTTCTGAACTTTTAAACGCCTGTATTTTAAAGTATTAGCCCTAGACGCTGAAATTTGATGGCAGAATATTTATAATCCATTTATTCGAAGTTTCGAACTCATTTTTAAGAATTTTTCATGTTTTTGTAATATTTAAAGCCAAGAGGGAAAAAAATAATTAATACTATTGTAATGCTATGATATTTCCAGTTGGGAAGGAGCTTTTCAGAACTTTTTAACCTGTGGATCCTTCTGAATTTTTAAAACGCCTGTATCTCGTAAAATAACCCTAGACGCTAAAATTTTTATGGCAGAATATTTATAATCCACTCTATTCAAGTTTCAAACCATTTTTGAAGAATTTTTCATGTTTTTGTAAATTTCAAAGCCTAAGATGGAATAATAATAAATACTATTGTAATCGCGATATTTCCAGTTAGAAGGAGCCAAAACTTTTTACCTGTGATCCTTCGGGAATTTTTAAACGCCTGACTCAAAGTTTTAGCCCTACGACGCTGAAATTTGCAGGGCAGAATATTTATAATCCACTTATATTCGAAGTTTCAAATTAATTTTTGAAGAATTTTTCAGTTTTTTGTAAAATCAAAGGGCTTGATGGAAGAAAAATTAATACATTGCAACGCTAGAAATTTGTTGGAAGGAGTTTTCAAAACATTTTAACCTGTGGATCCTTCTGGAACATTTGAAAGGCTGTATTTTAAAGTAAAAGCCCAGACGCTAAAATTTGATGGCTGAATTTTAAATAAACTGCCTTTTAAGTTTCAAACAATTTTTGAAGATTTTTTCATGATTTTGTTAAATTCAAAGACTCAGATGTAAAAAAAATTTAAATTTTTTTGTAATCGCTATGAAATTTAAATTATGAAGGAGTTTTTATATATTTTCATGAGGACCCTTCTGAATCTTTAAACGGCTGTTCAAACTATTCCCCCTACGACGCTAAAATTTTGGGCAAAAATTTTTTAAATCCACTCTATATTCAATTTTCCCAACCATTTTTGAAGAATTTTTCATGATTTTGAAATATCAAAGCCAAGATGGAATAATAATGAATATTTTATTGTAATCGCAATGATATTTCCAGTTGGGGAAGGAGCCAGAATTTTTTAACCTGTGGATCCTTCGGGAACTTTTAAAAGCCTGTATCTCGTAAAATATTAGCCCACGACGCTGAAATTTGCATGGCAGAAATTTATAATCCACTTATATTCGAAGTTTCAAACCCTTTTTTGAAAAATTTTTTAGATTTTGAAAATTTGCTCAAGATGGAATAATAATCAAAAATTGTAATCGCTATGATATTTCCAGTTAGGAAGGAGCATTTCAGAATTTTTTAACCGATCCTTCTAAATTTTTTAAACGCCGTTCTTGTAAATATTTTCCCACACGCTGAAATTTAAAAATCTTTAAATCCACTTATTTTCGAAGTTTAAAACTTTTTTTTGAAAAATTTTTAAAGATTTTGTAAATTTCAAAGCCTAAGATGGAATAATAATAAATCTGGTAATCGCTATGATATTTCCAGTTAGAAGGGATTTTTTAAGAATTTTTTAACCTGTGATCCTTCTGGAAATTTAAACCCCTGTATCTCGAAAAATATTAGCCCACGAGTGAAATTTGATGGCAGAATATTTATAATCCACTTTTTCGAAGTTTTAAACTCTTTTTTGAAGAATTTTTCATGTTTTTGTAAATTTCAAGGACTCGATGGAAGAATATAATACTATTGTAATCGCATGAAATTTCCAGTTGGGAAGGAGCTTTTCAGCATTTTTTAACCTGTGGACCTTCTGGAACTTTTAAACGCCTGTATCTCGAAAAAATTAGCCCTACGACGCTGAAATTTGCATGGCAGAATATTTATAATCCACTTATATTAAGTTTGAACCTTTTTTAAGAATTTTTCATGATTTTGTAATATTTAAAGCCAAGATGGAATAATAAAATACTATTGTAACCCATGATATTTCCAGTTGGAAGGAGCTTTTCAGAATTTTTTAACCTGTGGATCCTTCTGAACTTTTAAACGCCTGTATCTCGTAAAATATTAGCCCTACGACGCTGAAATTTATGGCAGAATATTTATAATCCACTCTATATTAAAGTTTCAAACCTTTTTGAAGAATTTTTCAGTTTTTTAAATTTTAAAAGCCAAGATGGAATAATAATCAATAC
Source organism: Teleogryllus oceanicus (assembly GCA_964035755.1). Taxonomy (NCBI): domain Eukaryota; kingdom Metazoa; phylum Arthropoda; class Insecta; order Orthoptera; family Gryllidae; genus Teleogryllus; species Teleogryllus oceanicus. The sequence goes on along the minus strand of CAXIVR010000260.1, from coordinate 11,737 downwards.
TATTGTAATCGCGATATTTCCAGTTGGGAAGGAGTTTTAAAAAACTTTTTACCGTTCCTGAATTTTTAAAGCCTGTATCTCGTTAAATATTAGCCCAGACGCTGAAATTTGCATGGGAATATTTATAATCCACTTATTTTCGAAGTTTCAAACTCATTTTTGAAGAATTTTTCATGATTTTGTAAAATTCAAAGGCTTAGATGGAAGAAAAATTTAAATACATTGCACTTTAGAAATTTCCAGTTAGAAGGAGTTTTTAAACTTTTTAACCTGGGGATCCTTCTGGAACATTTGAAAGGCTGTATCTGTAAAGTATAAGCCCAGACGCTAAAATTTGCATGGCTGAATATTAATAAACTGCTCTATTTTTGAAGTTTCAAACTTTTTTTTGAAGACTTTTTCATATTTTGTTAACCAAAGACTCAGATGTAAAATAATTATTATTATTGTAATCCAAAAAATTTTCCAATTAGAAGGAGTTTTAAAAATTTTTAGCCTGGGGATCCTTCGGGATTTTTAAAGGGTGTTTCGTAAACTATTGTAGACGGTGAAATTTGAAATGGCAGAAATTTATAATCCACTTAATTCGAAGTTTCCAACTCTTTTTTGAAAAATTTTTTCATGATTTTGTAAATATAAAGCCAAAGATGGAATAATAATCAATACATTGTAACGAATGAATTTCTGTTGGGAAGGAGTTTTTAGAATTTTTTAACCTGGGGATCCTTCTAGAACGTTTAAACGCCTGTATCCTAAAATATTGCCCCAGACGCTGAAATTTGCAGAATATTTATAATCCACTTATACGAAGTTTCAAACTTATTTTCAAGAATTTTCAGATTTTGTAAATTTCAAACCCTAAATGGAATAATAATAAATACGTTGTAACCCTATGATATTTCCAGTTGGGAAGGAGCTTTGGGAACTTTTTAACCTGGGACCCTTCTGGAATTTTTAAACGCCTGATCTCAAAAAAACCCCCAGACGCGGGAAATTTGCATGGCAGAATTTTTAATCCACTTATTTTCGAAGTTTGAACTCATTTTTGAAGAATTTTTCATGATTTTGTAAAATTCAAAGACTCAGATGGAAGAAAAATTTAAATACTATTGTAATCGCAGAAATTTCCAGTTGGAAGGAGCTTTTCAGAACATTTTAACCTGGGGATCCTTCTAGAACTTTTAAAAAGGCGATCTGAAAGTTATAGCCCTACGACGCTAAAATTTGCATGGCTGAATATTAATAATCTGCTCTATTTTTAAAGTTTCAAACTAATTTTTTAAGACTTTTTCATGATTTTGTAAAATTCAAAGACTCAGATGTAAAAATAATAATTATTATTATTGTAATCGCTATAAAATTTTCCATAGGAAGGAGTTTTTCATAATTTTTAGCCTGGGGATCCTTCTGGAATTTTTAAACGGCGTACCCAAAACATTACCCTACGACGCTGAAATTTGAGGCAGAATAATTATAATCCACTTATTTAAGTTTCGAACTCATTTTTGAAGAATTTTTCATGTTTTTTAAAACAAAGCCTGTTGGAACAATAATCAATACTATTGTAATCCATGATTTTTCCCAGTTAAGAGGGATCTTTTAAAAACTTTTTACCCTGTGGTTCCTTCGGGAACTTTTAAAACGCCTGTATCTCGAAAAATATTAGCCCAGACGCTGAAATTTGCACAGAATATTTATAATCCACTTTATATTCGAAGTTTAAAACCCCTTTTTGAAAAATTTTTTCATGATTTTGTAAAATTCAAAGACCAGATGGAAGAATAATTATTACTATTGAATCGCTATGAAATTTCCAGTTAAAGGAGCATTTAAGAACTTTTAACCGGGACCCTTTTGAACAAACGCCTGTATCTCGTAAAATATTAGCCCTAGACGCTGAAATTTGCATGGAAATATTTATAATCCACTTATTCGAAGTTTTAAATCATTTTTGAAGAATTTTTCAGATTTTGTAAATTTAAGGGACTCAGATGGAAGAATAATTAATACTATTGTAATCGCTAGAAATTTCCAGTTGGAAGGAGCCAGCATTTTTTTAACCTGTGGATCCTTCGAAATTTTAAACGCCTGTATCTCAAAGTATTAGCCCACGACGCTGAAATTTGCATGGCAGAATATTTATAATCCACTCTATTTCAAGTTTCAAACTCTTTTTTTAAGAATTTTTATGATTTTGTAATATTTAAAGTAAGATGGAATAAAAATTTAATTATCATTGTAATCGCGATATTTCCAGTTAGAAGGAGCTTTTCAGAATTTTTTTAACCTGTGGATCCTTCGGGAATTTTTAAACGCCTGACTCGTAAAATATTAGCCCAGACGCTAAAATTTTCAGGCAGAATATTTATAATCCATTTCATATTGAAGTTTCAAACTTATTTTTGAAGAATTTTTCATGATTTTGTAAATTTCAAAGCCTAAGATGGAATAATAATCAATACTATTGTAATCGCTATGATATTTCCAGTTAGGAAGGAGCTTTTCAGAACTTTTTTACCTGTGGATCCTTCCGGAACTTTTAAACGCCTGTATCTCGTTAAATATTAGCCCTAAGACGCTGAAATTTGCATGGCAGAATATTTATAATCCACTTATTTTCAAGTTTAAAACTCATTTTTGAAGAATTTTTCCAGATTTTGAAAAATTCAAAGACTAAGATAAGAATAATTAATACTATTGCAATCCAAGAAATTTCCAGTTAGAAGGAGCCAAAATTTTTTTAACCTGTGGACCCTTTCGGGAACATTTAAAAGGCTGTATCTCGTAAAGATGCCCAGACGCTAAAATTTGCAAGGCAAATTTTTAAACTGTTATTTTTAAGTTTCAAACTAATTTTTGAAGACTTTTTCATGATTTTGTTAAATTCAAAGACTCAGATGTAAAAATAATTATTATTATTGTAATCGCTATGAAATTTCCAATTATGAAGGGGAGTTTTTTATATTTTTTTAGCCTGAGGATCCTTCTGAATTTTAAAGGGTGTTCAAACATTAGCCCTAGACGCTAAAATTTTCATGGCAGAATATTTATAATCCACTTATATTCAAATTTTTCCCAACTATTTTTGAAGAATTTTTCATGATTTTGTAAATACGCCAATGGAATAATAATGTACTATTGTAATCGCAATGATATTTCCAGTTAGAAGGGAGCTTTTCAGAATTTTTTAACCTGTGGATCCTTCTGGAACGTTTAAACGCCGTATCTCGTAAAATATTACCCCTACGACGTAAAATTTTGATTATTTATAATCCATTTATATTGAAGTTTCAAACCCTTTTTTGGAATTTTTTCATGTTTTTGAAAATTTTCAAAGCAAAGATGGAATAATAATCAATACATTGTAATCGCTATGATATTTCCAGTTAGGAAGGAGCATTTCAGAATTTTTAACCCTGTGGATCCTTCTTAAACTTTTAAACGTTTTATCTTGTAATATATTAGCCCAGACGCTGAAATTTGCATACATTTTATAATCCACTTATATTGAAGTTTAAAACTCATTTTGAAAAATTTTTAAAAATGTTTTTTGAAATTTTAAAGCCTAAGATGGAATAATAATAATACTGTTGTAATGTTTGATATTTCCAGTTGGGAAGGAGCCAGCATTTTTTAACCTGTATCCTTCTGGAACTTTTAAACGCCTGTATCTCAAAGTATTAGCCCACGCCCTGAAATTTGATGGCAGAATATTTATAATCCACTCTATATTCAAGTTTCGAACTCTTTTTTTAAAAATTTTTTTCATGATTTTGTAATATTTAAAGCCTAAGATGGAAAAAAAAATTTAAATCTATTGTAATTTGATATTTCCAGTTAGAAGGAGTTTTTAGAACTTTTTAACCTGTGGACCCTTTCGGGAATTTTTTAAACCCCTTACCGTAAAGTATTAGCCCTACGACGCTAAAATTTTTAGGCAGAATATTTATAATCCATTTATATTGAAGTTTTTAATTTAAGAATTTTTCATGATTTTGTAAAATTCAAAGGCTTAGATGGAAGAAAAAAACATTAAACGCAGAAATTCCAGTTGGGAAGGAGTTTTTCAAACTTTTTAAACCTGTGGATCCTTCTGGAACTTTTAAAGGCTGTATTTTAAAGATAAGCCCAGACGCTAAAATTTGATGGCTGAATATTAATAAACTGCTCTTTTTTTTGAAGTTTCAAACAAATTTTTTGAAGACTTTTTCATGATTTTGTTAAATTAAAGACTAGAAAAATAAAAATTTTTATTGTAACCTATGAAATTTCTAATTATGAAGGATTTTTTATATATTTTCAGCCGAGGATCCTTCGGGAATTTTTAAACGGGCCCGTAAACTATTAGCCCTACGACGCTGAAATTTATGGCAGAATATTTATAATCCTTTTATTTTCGAATTTTCCCAACTCTTTTTTGAAAAATTTTTTTCATGATTTTGTAAATATAAAAGAAGAGGGAATAATAATGAATCCCTTTTTTAATCGCAATGTTTTTCCCAGTTAGGAAGGAGCTTTTCAGAATTTTAACCTGTGGATCCTTCTGAACGTTTAAACGCCTGTATCTCGTAAAATATTGCCCAGACGCTGAAATTTGATGGAGAAATTTATAATCCACTTATATTCAGTTTCAAACCCATTTTGAAAAATTTTTTCATTTTTTTGTAAATTTAAAAGCTCAAGATGGAAAAATTTAAAAATACTATTGTAATCGCTAGATATTTATTAGAAGGAGATTTCAGAACTTTTTTAACCTGTGGATCCTTTTTAAACTTTTAAACGCCTGTATCTTGTAATATATTAGCCCTAACGCTGAAATTTGCATGGCACAATCTTTTAATCCACTTATATTGAAGTTTCAAACCTTTTTTGAAGAATTTTAAATGATTTTGTAAATTTAAAGCCTAAGATGGAATAATAATCAATACGTTGTAATCGCTATGATATTTCCAGTTAGAAGGAGCTTTTGAATTTTTAACCTGTGGATCCTTCTGGAACATTTAAACGCTGTATCTCAAAATATTAGCCCTAGACGCTGAAATTTCAGGCAAATATTTATAATCCACTCTATTGGAAGTTTTAAACTCTTTTTTGGAAAAATTTTTTATGTTTTTTAAATTTAAGGGACTCAGATGGAAGAATAATTAATATATTGTAATCGCAAAAAATTTTCCCAGTTAGAAGGAGTTTTTCAGCATTTTTTAACCTGGGGATCCTTCGGGAATTTTTAAACGCCTGTATCTCGTAAAAATTACCCTAGACGCTAAAATTTTGATGGCAGAATATTTATAATCCACTTATATTCGAAGTTTCGAACCTTTTTTAAGAATTTTTCAATTTTGAAATTTTTTTAAAGCCAAGATAATAATAATTTAAATTTATTGAAATCGTATGATATTTCCAGTTGGGAAGGAGCTTTTCGCTTTTAACCTGTGGACTTCAATTTTTTTAAACGCCTGTATCTCGAAAATACCCCCCAGACGCTGAAATTTGCATGGGAATATTTATAATTTATATTCGAAGCAAACTCTTTTTTAAGAATTTTTTCATGATTTTGTAAATTTAAAGCCAAGAGGGAATAATAACTACATTGTAATCGCTAATATTTCCAGTTGGGAAGGAGCTTTTAAAAATTTTTTTATGTGATCCTTCGGGAATTTTTAAACGCCGATCTCGTTAAATATTAGCCCAGACGCTGAAATTTGATGGAGAATTTTTATAATCCATTATATTCAAGTTTAAACCTTTTTGAAAAATTTTTTCATGTTTTTTAAAATTTCAAAGGCTTAGATGGAAGAATATAAACTATTGCAACCCAAGAAATTTAGTTGGGAAGGAGTTTTTAAAATTTTTTAACCCTGTGGATCCTTCTGGAACATTTGAAAGGCTGATTGTAAAGTATAAGCCCAGACGCAAAAATTTTCATGCAATATTAATAAACTGCTCTTTTTTTGAATTTTCAAACTAATTTTTAAGACTTTTTCATGATTTTGTTAAATTCAAAGACCAGTTTAAAAAATTTATTATTATTGTAACCCTATAAAATTTTCCCAATTATAAAGGAGAAAATTTTAGCCTGGGGATCCTTCTGATTTTTAAAGGGTGTTCTCGTAAACTATTAGCCCTACGACGGTGAAATTTGGGTGGAGAATATTTATAACCATTATATTGAATTTTCCAACCTTTTTGAAAAATTTTTTATGTTTTTTAAATATAAAGCCTAAAGGGAATAATAATCAATATATTGTAAGGGCAATGATTTTTTAGTTAGGAAGGAGTTTTCGAATTTTTTAACCTGGGGATCCTTCTAGAACGTTTAAACGTCGTATCTCTAAAATTTAGTTGACGCTGAATTTTGCATGGCAAATTTTTTAAATCCACTTATATTGGAAGTTTAAAACCCTTTTTTTAAGAATTTTTCATGTTTTTGTAAATTTAAACCAAGATGGAAAAATTTCAATACATTGTAACCCTATGATATTTCCCAGTTGAAGGAGTTTTCGGGACGTTTTACCTGGGGACCCTTTCTAAACTTTTAAACGCCGATTTTGTAATATATTCCCCCAGACGCTGAAATTTATGAATTTTATAATCCATTTATATTCAAGCCAAACTCTTTTTTGAAAAATTTTTTAATGTTTTTTAAAATTTAAATAAATGGAATAATAATCTACGTTAACCTATGATTTTTCCAGTTGGGGAAGGAGCTTTTAAGAATTTTTTAACCCTGGGGATCCTTCTAACATTTAAACGCCTGTATCCGTAAAATATTCCCTCACGCTGAAATTTGCTAGAATATTTATAATACACTTTTATTGAAGTTTTAAACTCTTTTTTGAAAAATTTTTATGATTTTGTAAATTTCAAAGACTCAGAGGGAAGAAAAAATAATACATTGAAAAGCAAATTTTAGGAAGGGAGTTTTCAGCACATTTAACCGGGATCCTTCTGAACTTTTAAACGCCTGTATCTGTAAAGAACCCCCTAGACGCAAAATTTTGCATGGAGATAATTTATAATCCACTTATATCAAGTTTGAACCTTTTTTAAGAATTTTTCATGATTTTGTAAATTTCAAAGCCTGATGGAATAATAATAAAACATTGTAATCGCAGATATTTCCAGTTAGAAGGAGTTTTTTCAGAATTTTTTAACCGGACCCTTTTCTAACTTTAAACGCCGTATCTCGTAAAATATTAGCCCCAGAGCTGAAATTTGCATGGCAGAATTTTTTAAATCCACTTATATCAATTTCAAACCATTTTTGAAGACTTTTTCATGATTTTGTAAATTTTCCCTAAGAGGGAATAATAATCTATACTATTGTAATCGCAGATATTTGTTGGGGAAGGAGTTTTTAGAATTTTTTTAAACCCTTGGGATCCTTCAATTTTTAAACGCCTTTTCTGAAAAATATTACCCCCAGACGCTAAAATTTTTACAGAAAAATTTATAATCCCCCTTTTAATTCAATTTTTTAAACCATTTTGAAAAATTTTTTCATAATTTTGTAAATTTCAAACCCTAAAGGAATTAATATCACTATTGTAACCCTATGATTTTTCCATTAGGAAGGAGCCAGAATTTTTAAACCCTGTGGACCTTCGAATTTTTAAACCCCTTTATTCGTAAAATATTAGCCCTACGACGCAAAAATTTCATGGCAGAATATTTATAATCCACTTTATTCAAAGTTTCAAACTCTTTTTTTGAAAATTTTCAAAATTTTGAAAATTTCAAAGTTAAGATAAAAATAATCAATACTGTTGAAAACATGATATTTCCGGTTGGGAAGGAGTTTTTTAAGAACTTTTTTAACCCTGTTTCATTTGGGAATTTTAAACGCCTGTATTCAAAATAATAGCCCAGACGTTAAAATTTTGATGGGAAATTTATAACCCACTCTATATTCGGTTTGAACTCTTTTTTAAAATTTTTTCATGAATTATTAAATATCAAAGCCTAAGATGGAATAATAATCAATACTATTGTAATCGCTATGATATTTCCAGTTAGGAAGGAGCTTTTCAGAACTTTTTAACCTGTGGATCCTCCTGGAACTTTTAACACTAGAACGACGGACACCGGTCAATTGACCGGTTGGGAGTTTCGAACTGCCGTATTTAGGAAACTAGTATATGTATGAGTTTGATATTACGTGACTTTTATTATTTTATGCTCTAGAGAAATCTTATTAATTTGTTTGGAAAAAAAGTTGTGTGGTACTGGGAAACAAGAGCCTACTAAAACGATTTGGCTTCCGGTCAATTGACCGTGTATAGTTTTAGCCTTGTGTGTGTGTTACTGACATTCATGACGTTAGCTTTTTCTTTATCAGTTTTGAACCTTATAAATAATTTGTTGAGTAATGTTCAACTAAATTGATTTTTATTCTCAATAGCCATTCACATTTATTATCATTTTTGTTATTGTAAACTGTCGCAAATCAACATGAATATAGGCCCATGTCTGCATTTTTATATTGAAAAGGAGGCACGTCAAGTGCTGCTTGACGAGTCCTGGACACTATCACTAACAGAGCTAGACGCTTTTCTTTCTATTCTGTATGCACGTGGAGCTTGTCAACCTCTGTAAGTGATTTGTGGGATAAGGAATGGGTCCCCCTTTTTTTTTTTCAGAGACAATGAGTAGGGATCGGTTCAAAGAAATCATGAGGTTTTGCGTTTCGATGACAGAGACAGTCGTTGGTCGCCGTAAAGCAAACTGACAAATTATGCTTAGTTTCTGAACTTTGGAATAAGTTTGTTAAAAATTGTTTAGCATGCTACAAACCTGGCGAGAATATTACCGTTGATGTGCAGCTTTACCAACAAAATGCAGGTGCCCTTTACAATACATGGCGAATAAGCCGGATAAGTTCGGTATTAAATTTTGGTTGCTACCGACGCTAAAATTAGATACGTCATCAATCCCTTTTCCATACCTAGGCAAGAATGAGGCCAGCCCCTAGCACATAGGGGTTGGCGAAAATGTTGTAAAACGTCTTGTAGAGCCTTTCCAATACAAGGGTAGAAATGTGACCATGGATAATTTCTTTACCTCCGTTAGTCTTACGGGTAGAAATGTGACCATGGATAATTTCTTTACTCCGTTAGTCTTGCAAAAGACCTCAGGAAAGAAAACTTGTCTGGTCGGTACGCTAATCGCAATAGGAAAGGAGTACCGAGTTCCTTGAAAGAAATCTAAAGATGTTCGTTTAGCTCTGTTATCTAAAGCACGAAGATGTCACCTGATAATCTATCAAGCGAAATCTAACAAAATGTCCTTATCCTTTGTAGTATGCATCACGGTGTACAAATCAACACTGCGACTGAAAAAAGAAACCAGAAACTGTACTGTTTTACAATAAGACAAAATGTGAGTCGATACTGTCGACGAAATGACTCGCGAATACAGTGCGAGCTGGCACACAGCGATGGCCCGTTCATGTATTTTATAATATTTTAGATTTAGCGATAATCAATGCTCATTCCCCGTACAAGCTGGCTTTGATTCAAATCTTTCACGCAAATCTTTCATCCTGAAAGTTGTGAAAAATCTCGAAACCTTATGCAGACAGTAGGATCATGTTGCATGCCAATGATGTCCAAACTTCAAATGTTGCTGTTCGTAAACATGCCAAATCGCACTCTAATGAAAACAAAACAAAGGCGTTATGTAACAAATGCAAAAACGTATTTGTGGTAAATGTCAAAGTAAACAAACTATTTGCAGGAAATGAGGAACCTAAAAGTGAAAGGATCCGCAAAAATTTGAAAACTTGCTACTTTTTCTTAAAATTTTTTTTTTACTCTGTACGATAACACAAAAGTAAGAAATCTAGTTTTAATTATAGTTTGTAACTAAAAACCAATTATAAATTAGTGAAAAGCGACTTTCCGTTGTAAAAGTTAAGATGCACTGCAGATGCTAAGATTACCTGCAAACTTTGACCTGTTCTTCTGATTAGCCATATTTGTACCACCTTCAAGTTTGGCGGTATATTCTTGTTATAGTTCATTCAAAGTATTATAAAAATTGTGTTTGAAATATTTTTTCAATGTTTTGTAATTAAAACCCTAATTTAATTTACTTTTACGGCAATAAAACTAAAAATTTCCATGAAATGTCATGATTTACGATTTTTACTACAGTTTTGAACGAGCAAAAGTCACAAGTAAGACCAAACTCAAAAGAAAACAAATTGTTAGGGCTAAAATTTACTTCAAATACATCTATGATATTTAAAAATAGTAATAGGGCACATCGCAATTCCTAGACATCGTCATAAACATTTAAAAAGGCCAACCGGTCAATTGACCGGTGGCCGTCGTTCTAGGTAGGCAACCAACTCCCGTCGTTCTAGTGTTAAACGCCTGTATCTCGTAAAATATTATCCCTACGACGCTGAAATTTGCATGGCAGAATATTTATAATCCACTCTATATTCGAAGTTTCAAACTCATTTTGGAAGAATTTTTCATGATTTTGTAAATTTCAAAGCCTAACATGGAATAGTAATCAATACTATTGTAATCGCTATGATATTTCCAGTTAGGAAGGAGCATTTCAGAACTTTTTAACCTGTGGATCCTTCTTAAACTTTTAAACGCCTGTATCTCGTAAAATATTAGCCCTACGACGCTGAAATTTGCATATCAGAATATTTATAATCCACTCTTAATTTCGAACTCATTTTTGAAGAATTTTTAATAATTTTGTAAATTTCAAAGCCTAAGATGGAATAATAATCAATACTGTTGTAATCGCTATTATATTTCCAGTTAGGAAGGAGCTTTAAGAACTTTTTAACCTGTGGATCCTTCTGAACATTTAAACGCCTGTATTTCCGTAAAATATTAGCCCTACGACGCTGAAATTTGCATGGCAGAATATTTATAATCCACTCTCTATTCGAAGTTTTAAACTCATTTTTGAAGAATTTTTCATGATTTTGTAAATTTCAAAGACTCAGATGGAAGAATAATTAATACTATTGTAATCGCTATGAAATTTCCAGTTAGGAAGGAACTTTTCAGCACTTTTTAACCTGTGGATCCTTCTGGAACTTTTAAACGCCTGTATCTCGTAAAGTATTAGCCCTACGACGCTAAAATTTCATGGCAGAATATTTATAATCCACTCTATATTCAAAGTTTCAAACTCATTTTTGAAGAATTTTTCATAATTTTGTAAATTTCAAAGCTTAAGATGGAATAATAATCAATACTGTTGTAATCGCTATGATATTTCCGGTTAGGAAGGAGCTTTTAAGAACTTTTTAACCTGTGGTTCATTCTGGAACTTTTAAACGCCTGTATCTCGTAAAATAATAGCCCTACGACGCTGAAATTTGCATGGCAGAATATTTATAATCCACTCTATATTCGAAGTTTCAAACTCATTTTGGAAGAATTTTTCATGATTTTTAATTTAAGCCTAAATGGAATAGAATCAATACCCATTGTAATCGCTATGATATTTCCAGTTAGAAGGAGCATTTCAGAACTTTTAACCTGTGGATCCCTTCTTTAAAATTTTAAACGCCTGTATCTCGTAAAATATTAGCCCTACGACGCTGAAATTTGCATATCAGAATATTTATAATCTACTCTATATTCGAAGTTTCAAACTCATTTTTGAAGAATTTTTCATGATTTTGTAAATTTCAAAGCCTAAGATGGAATGATAATCAATACTGTTTTAATCGCAGATATTTCCAGTTTGGAAGGAGCTT
>CAXIVR010000259.1:0-105400 GCA_964035755.1 Teleogryllus oceanicus | reverse complement strand
CGGGTGTTCATTTGCTCGACCCTTTCCCCTTTTAAAACGTGGGGGGAAAGGCCCAACAGGGGGGGGTATTTCAACCCAATTTGACTTTCTTGTTCCAAGGTGAAGATTGTTCGGTCCCGACTCGAGTAGTTTTTTAAAACGGAAATATTTAAAAAGGGGAATTTTTTGGAGTATTTAAATGAAATGAAAATTAGGAGCTGAAAACTGGAATATCTAACCAGCAAATTTTTCGTGGAAATATATGAAAGGGGGGGGGCCGCTTTTCCCCTCCACCCGTTGGGAACTTCAAATGTTTGGGGGAAGGAGCGGAAACGCTTGTAAAAAAATTTGGGTGGAACTCCAAAAAATAGTTGTCATGACATGCAAATTTTCTTATAAAAAATTACACCCGAAAACGAAAGAGATGTGCAACGGTTGCAAATTTTTAATCTCGTTTAAACCCAAATTTTTAAAAAAAACAATACGTTTGTTTAAAAAATTTTAAAAAATTTATAAACAATTTAAATTTTGCAATTTAAAGGGGGAAGGTTCTCTTTATACTTGACTCCCAAAACAATAAGGGCTTTGGGAAACAAGTGGGGGTTGGCATGAGACGCGAAGACCCTTAAAAAATTGGGTATCACGAAAACGGAAGGCGATAGTCGTTTGGATTGCGGAATTTTGCATCTTCTGAAAAGGGGTTTGAGAGGGGAGAAAAAAAGAATTAAAAAAATTTGAAATTTATAAACAATTTTTTTTTTAATTTAATGGGGAAAAAGGTTTTCTGATGTCCCAGAACCAAAACCCGGGATTAAAAATTTGAAACAATTAAAAATTTTTATAAACAATTGCGAAATGTGCGCTATTCCTGCGAAGGCCCCCAAAATTGCCCCTGATTTGATGATAGAAAATAAATTTTGACATGGATAAAAATTAATTGCTTAATATCTAGTTTAATTTTACTTTAATTTAAAATCAGTTGGTCTTTGAATTTTCTTTCTTTTTTAAAAGTTTCAGCAGTCCTAACGATTGGGAAAAACAGTATTTTGCATTTTTTTAATGTAATATACATTTGAACAATTTAAAATATGCAATTATAATCGTTTTTTATTTAAAATTCTGTGTAAACTGGGCATTTATAAAGTTCAAAAGGTTTTGGGCAAAAAAAATTTAAAAGGTATAAGAACTTTTTTGTTCTAAAAATTTTGTTATTTTATCTTTTTCAATGAATTTTTTCAAAAGAATTCTGTTAACGTGGTTAATGTATGTGTTATACATATTTCAATGAATTTACTCTCATGTTCTAAAATGTTTCTTCTATGTATTTCTTTTTTGAAAAAAAATTCCCACATCTAACTAGAGGCCCCCCATTTTTTATCTAATTTTGTTGGCACTCCCCGCGTTGGTTGGGAGATGGGTGAGGCTCCCCCACGTTTCGTCATGAAAAAGGGTGCCCGCCTTGGGAAAACTGAACACCCCAGACGTCCCGATCAATTTATGTTTCCAGTACTGTACATACAGATAAGAAAGGATTTTCAAATGATGTTCAGCTGTAAACGGTATGAACTCTGAACAAAAATTGCACCAAATACTGAACTGAAATAAATAATTCATTTGCTAATAATAAATGTATCATAAATAATGAAGTAACATTAACATTTTTGTCCTTAGCGGTTAATTGTAAAAGGTTGTTTCTTCTCAGACCCATAAACTGACAAGTGTATTTATACATGAGACGTTTGTTATAAATAAGATGGTCTCTATAAATTGTCATTGTAGTACATTACGAGGGCTTTTATTCCAGCTCAAATTAAGATTTATTTAGGTCAACTCACCTTGAAATGCATTTTGTTTCCGCGTTTCCCCCAACTCGACTGCACCCCAGATTTACGGACGCTTGTAAGAACTTTTTAAATATCATAGGAAAGGGAGTGAAATGAGGATGGACTGTTAAGCCCATCAATGAGACTGAGGGTGTGTGTGGTACCAGGCAGTGGAATAAAGGATCGCGCGTCGTCCGTCGCTCATTTTTTCGGGTACAGTTTTGGAAACATAAATTGATCGCGGCCGTCTGCGGCTAAGTTCAGCTTTTGCACGGCTTGGCCAGCTCTTGTCATGACGAAACGTCGCAGGCGGAGCCTCACAAACCATCAGTAATCTCAACGCAGGGAGTGCCTAACAAAATTACGACGTACAAAATGGCGGGCGCTGCTAGTTCAGATGGGGAAGTATTTTCAAATAAAAATACATGGAAGAAACACTTATGAACATGAAAGTAAATTCATTGAAATATATATGAACACATAGCACTGAACCACTTCACAATTCTTTTGAAGAAATTACATTGATACCAGATAAATAACACTAAATTTAGAACGATTACGTTCTTATCACTTTTAAATTCCCAATATTTTTGTCCAAGCACAATTTATGAACTTTATCAAATGACCAGTTTACTACAGAATTTAGCAATAAGAAAAACGATTATAACGGCATATTTTCAATTGTTCATATGTGTATTACATTTGCAAAAATGCATAATACTGTCTTTCTCGAATCGTTAGGACTGCTAGGGGAACATTTTAATAAAAGAAAGTAAACTTCAAAGACCAACTGTATTTTTAACATTAAAGTAACAATTAAACTAGATATTAAGAATTAATTTGCATCCATGTCAAATTGTTATTTTGCTATCATCAAATCAGGGACAATTTGGGGACACTCCCCGCAGGAATACGACATTTCGGATTGTTTATAAAATTGTTATTGTTCAAATGTTAATCGGTTTTTGTTCTGGGACATCAGAAACTCTTCCAATTAAACAAAAATTGAAAGTATTTAAATTTTGCAATTCTTTATTCTCTCATCTCAATTCCCTTGACACAAGATGCAAATTCCGAATCCAACGGAGTATCGCCTTTCATTTACGTGACGCAATTGTTTATAGGATCTTCGCGTCTCATGCCACCTCATTTGTTTCCAACCTCCAATTCATTCGATTCAGTCAAGTATAAAGAGACCCTTCCCACTTAGAATTAAAATTTGAAATTGTTATACATTTTAAATTTTCAAACAAAACTCATTGTTTTTTTAAAAATTGGTTTTAAAATGAGATGTAAATTTCGCAATCGATTAGGGCTATCTCTTTCGTTTTCGAGATTTGTAATTGTTTATAAGAAATTAGCATGTCATGAACTATTTTTGGCAGTTCCACGCTAAGCTTTTCTACAACCGTTTGCAACGTCTCGCTTAATTTCTCCGGCAATACATATAAGTTCTAACGGTGAAACAAGCCCCCAACCTTCTATATTCCCAGAAATTTTGGGATTAGATACTCCTGTTTTCAGCTCCTAATTTCATTTCATTCTAAATATTCTATTCCATTGTTTAAACAAAAGCATAAATTTTAAAATACTACCGAGTCGGCTAACAATCTTCACCTTGGAAAAGAAGAGTCATCAATTGGTTTCCCAGAAATCCCGGAAATTGCGTCCTTCCTCCACAAGTTTCAAGGCAAAATAGGCTGAGCTTTGGCGTAAATCGTAACACTCGCTTTCCTCAAAAACCTTTATCCCCCTTTTTAGGAAGAATTCTTTACATAAAAATTGGGGAAAAATTTTTTCAAATTAAATATACAAAAACAATAATTTTACATTAATTATCTTACGTATAAATATAGACATTAAAAACTTGGCTCCTCAGTATTTAGTTCCAAATAGAAATACATTGTTATAACATTCACAATTTCATTCTAACAGTAAGTCTCTGCCTTTAGAAGCATATAGCATCAGCATGGAATATGCGAAAAGGAATATCTCTTATAATATAGTATTGACATATATTTATTTATGGACATTGTAATTGAAGGAATGTGAACGTACGTATGCAGTTAAATAAATATCAATGAAGGTCAAAGTTTGCAAATAAACATGTTTTTAAAATTCAATTATTCCAAGTTCAGAACAATTCCTAGAAGCATTATTTTCCATTCGACACTAACATGCCAATGCTTTTTGACACTAACCTCTGAATCTAAGTGGATTGTTTGAGGTCATCGCTTATCGCGTCCAAATCGAGGAATCATGGGAGTTTAAGTCTTCGAATGTATATGGTGAGGTCATTTTCCCTGAAACTCAGAAAATCTCTGAGCATATGAAAGAATCAGTCGTCATTTCAAAAATGAAGCTACTACGACATACTAATCAGAATATCCTCAATTTCGTTTACATATTGTGTTCTTTCAAGCGTGCTTCGTGTCTCTAAGTAGCAAACATTAACATAATCGTTCAAATTAAAAGTAACGATTTAGGATGAAGAAGTTCACATCTCTTCATAATTGTTTGTCATATCATGTTACTATTATTGTCAATAAAATTGTAGTTTTATTTAATTTGAAATAACTGCTTGAATATTTTGAGGTTTAATTAACAAAATATAGCTACCCGAATTTGACGCTAATGACGCTTTCGAGGTTTCCTCTACGAGACGTATTTCGTCATCCTTATTCATTCGCTTAGTATACTGCAATCGATTTCATTTATCATCGATCATGTTACATAGGGTTTTTAATGTTTATATGGTACCGGGTGTCCCATCAAATATGGACCACCCATAACTTTAAACGTTCAGGGTATCGAGTTGCAGTTTTGCTGAACAATGCATATTCATGGACAGGTAACATGCTGGTAGAGGAATTCTCTATACTATTTTTAGTTTTCGAGAAATTGAATCATCTTTGATTTTTTACATTGAACTATATGTTTTTTCATCAGCAATGGGTGGATCATGAACATCGGAATAAAATGATGTATCATATGTTAGTATTTTACGAGTAATTTGAGTATAAAATTAGATTTTTCATCAGATTTTAAATAAACGGCAGCCTTCGCAACAGTCTCCGTTTTGGGAAGGGGGCCCTTCGCGACGTTGACACTGTTGTGTTAGGAGAGGAGTGTGAGAGGAGGGTTTTGTAGTAGGATGAATGTGTAATTTGCAGCAATTTATGATCTTGACATGAAAACATATGAACAAACATCAATTATATATTACGATCTAAATGAGAATTTTTTCCCAGTTGTTCATCTGAGTTGAACTTTATTTAATACTATATGGAAGCAATAATTCTTAAAGATTTTCATTGTAATATCTTGATTAAATCATCAAATAATAGATAGGTAGACGTTTTCTCTTATTATTCACGGTACCTAAACTTCCTATTTAAACACGTATACCAGAACAACAAAGTAATAAAGCTTGAAATACTCTTCACGGTTCTATCAGTGTAAATTTCAAACTTTAACAAATCATTCTGATTCCTACTCTCATCTGATTAGAGAGTTTCTATTTCATAACGCCAAGTTTGCCTCAAACTTGAAAATGCAGAAGACGGAAGTGTACCCTTTCTTTTCCATTCAAGAACAGCAGTCGTATGGTCATTTCCTATTAACGATCTGGCCCGAATCCAGGCCCTGCGATTTTGAAAATAATTCTTTAAATTTTGGAGTTAATTTAGTTGAAGCCCCTGGGGAGCATTTTCAAACTTTTCGTCAAAACGGCTCCAAAGTTTTTCGACCTATATGTAACCACAGTCGAACATCGCCAACGTCGGAACTCGAACTCTAGGGCCTCGCGGTCAAGGGAACTTTTCAGGAAAGCCTAAGATGCCACTGAGCTATCGCAACCTTTCCAACGTGTACTTAAAAACATAGTAACTTTTATTTCCATTACAATGTTTTAATTTTTCAATATTTCAAATATTCAATTGTTTTATAGTATTTGTGCGCTTAGTAAATTGAACTTAAAGCTTCCTGCTTGAATGGTGGGTAACAAATCGGACAAATTGTATTTTTGAAAAAATTATTACAATACAATTAATCAATTATTACAATAAATAAATGAAGATCTATTGTGTGACAAAATGATGTTCCTCTAAAACTGAAAAATGTACCGAAACGAATGTTTGCTACTCTGGCAGTTTTCGTTACTCCTGTGAATGTTGTCTGAAGAATACACTGCGTTAGACGAAAGATAATTATACATAGTTCTTTTTTAATGCAATCTGCACTTCAATATTAGTCTTTCAAATCATCACATGTGCACGTTTCTTAAAATACGTTTTATTTAGAATTTTGTCTCAAAAAAAACCAGTAGCTTTTGCGATTTTTCGAAAGAAGTTTCTGGCATCAAGAACATTGTAATATTCAAAACACTACGTAAATGACCTTCCCACGGACAATATCGTAGCGTGTTTGGTTGTGTGACTTCTTGTGCTGAAGATCTCGGGTTCAAATCCTAGCCTGCACTACTAATATTTTTATTCTGTACATTAGAGTATGTATCTGACAAATGACTTTGAAATCAATTGTAGACGTGGAATTTTATACGTTTTGCTTTTCAATAATTATATTTTTTGTCTCTCAGCCGTGTCTCTGTCGTTTCCTTAACGTTTATTAGAAGAATGAAGTGTTAGTATGTAAAAGTTGTAACATATTACGTAACCGTTACCAATAAAACAAGAAAAGAAGACCGGTTTTTTATTGTTTGTATTGGTAGTTAGATGAATAGAAAGTTAATAACGGCGTCAACGGTAGGGGTTTTTTTCAATTAAATATTTTCGAGAATCGACTAATTACCAGCTGCACTGAAACCCTTACTTTCCGACAGAAAGCTGTAACGGCTATTCAGGCCAGCAGTGTAATTTTGTTATCATAGCTGGAAGCGATAACCGAGCAAGTGGCAACAGCTCAGGATTTGGCAACAGGGCATTGGAACGGAGGCCTGTGGCCCGCTGTCCCTTTAACACGGGATGGATTCTTCATTGTAGGAAGAAAGTGAGAGGGAATTATGGGCTTATTGCACTCGTCGATCACAAATCATGTGCGACCGCGCCATGTGGCTGCCTGAAATTTGACATTTGCAAACACGTTAGGGACGTATGTTAGCACGGTGTTTAAAAAATCTGTTCCTCAATGTTTCCGTGCGAAATTGGTTGTATTTTGATCTGTACGAGAATTCGTATACATGTTTTAAATTAAAAATTTCACAAAACAATATGAATATCGGCATCCATTTTTAACATGAATAAAATAATAGAAACCCAATAGAAACTTGAATTATGAAGACAGGGATATCTTTGACCAGCCTTGCGCATCAATCAAATGTCCAGTAATGAAAATGGGTCGGACATTTAAGCGGTAAATATTCTTATATTTGGTGTCTTCTCTGGTTACTAATCTGGTCACTCTAGAGGTGCTACCTTAAAACTACCTTAAAATACTAAAAAAAATTCATTCCCTCTTAAATTCCATGACATTCACTTATCACTGTACTGATCCTGTGGTCTTATGTGGTCAGTTATGGGTTTGAAAATAGAAAATACAGTTTGTCTAATAAAAAATATTAAACATGCTTGTCTGAAGAACGAAGTTTAACTGACCCTGCGACTACAACGTTGCTGAAATCTATGTTGCAAAGACACAGACAATAATGAAAGCAAATGGAATTTATACCCCGTATTAAATAATGGAATACATTTTGTTCAACAGGCGTGTACGAAGACTTTTAAGCTTAAAAACAGCCACTTTATTTTGTTTCCCAAAAATCAGAGAGTTGGTAACATTTTGAACTTTTGTAATCTAAGAAAATAAAAAGAGTAGTCTTAATTTTTAAACTTAATATCTGTATTCTTTCTAACACATCGTTCGTATTTTTAGTAGAAGCTTCTTAGAGTTTTCTAGTTGTTGCAAAAGGGCCCTCCTTCGGCAAGCAACTGCCATGAGTCGCAACTTCAGACGGAACATCGGGGATTGAAATAAAATACAATAGGATCCCCAATAAATTTGTATTACACTCTTGAAGCCTATAAATATGTAAATGTTTTTATCTTTTTTACTGTTTAAAAAGCTTCTTAAATATTGCAGGATTATTGATAAAAGTGATTAAGTCCAAAAATTGGTTGTATTGGATATAAGGCGTTCACAGGGTTTCTAAACCTTCCCAAAAGTCAGTTTCGATTTTCATAGTATTTATTGTAATGCTCATCTTCTATATTATTTACATTACCTATATGATCTATATTATGCTACATCTTCTATTTTAACATTAGTTCAATTTTTTTTTTTCAATTGGTAAATTTTTTTCGTTGTAAACTTCCCCCTCTACCAAGAAATCGACCAAATATTTATTACTTTCATTTTTAAAAAATTTAGATTACCATTTGAATAATAATTATAAAAATAAAAATTATAACACACACACACATTAATTATATATATAATATATATATATATTATATATATATATATATATATAATATTTTTCCCCCACCTTCTGTAATTCCCGGCTGCTCAGGTAGGGGGGGGCTGAAATTTAGGTTGTGGACGGACGGGCTCGTGAAGAGTCAATTGAAAGAAAGTTTAAAGAAAAAAAAATGTAAATTTAATGAAAAATTTAAAAAAATGGAAAATTAATTATTATCTGAGCTCAGTTTTTTTTAAACCCTTTTTTTTTTACAATCTTAAAACAAATGATCAAATTATTTAAAAAACAAATAAAGAAAAAAAAAAGAGATGCGCTAACAAAAAAAAAAAAAAAGGGGGCCAATGCGGGCCCTGCCCTTCGAATGTGAAAACATCCAGGAAAGCCTGAAGGGCGTTGAATTTTTGTTTTGTCTTTGGGCTCGACAGATTTTTAAAAACCCGCTGCGGCAGGAGGACGCTGGGGGTAAACGGCCCAAACAGGCAACAAGTGGGCCCTTTTTTTGGACGCCCCCCTTTAGGGGGGAGGTGAATTCCTCTCGCAGCCTGCCCCCATTAAAAGGGGTAGAGTTAACCACGACATCAGCTGGGACGTCGGCGGTAGCGGTGACGACAGATCGTAATTTTGAATCGCGTAACTTGCAACGGCGGGGCTCGGCGAAAAAAATAACATTACTAGAAAAGTTCTTTTTTTTCAATCTAATGACACGCTGCGATAATACCACAAATCGCCTCAATCATGTTTTTCCCCACCCGCGCCTAAAAACTCGGATGACCCCGCGTCCCCACCCGTACAACAGGGCCCCCCGCCTCTGTTCCCCCGACTTGGGCGCCCCCGCGCCTCTGTCCAAAGACCCCCCCGCTTTCTGCCCTGCGGTCTCAGCGCCCAAACCCCTTTTTCCCCAATTTAAAAGCCCAAAGTTTCCAGTTTAAAGACGTTTGTTACTGGCCAAAAGTTAAACCCGAAAATAATAGTCAATCAGATTACGCGTCTTGTCGGAATTTTGGGGAAATTTTCCAGAACGCCTCTCGCACATTTCTGTAAACAAACACGGAGCGGTCCCCGCCCCGCCCGCGTGGAGCCTGGTCGGTGGCCCCTGGGGGGTTTTCAGGCGTTATCAAACACCCCCCCCTTTGCTCGGCGACGCTAAGGGCGGCGGATCCGTGCAAGTGATTTAGGTCGCCCCCGGTTGGGGCACCCCGCTTCTAAAAGTAAAAAAAATAAATGTATTTATTTTTAATAATATTGGTTCTAAATTTGCCCTCCCTTCGGATGAGATAAAAACGGTTTGGAATTTTAATTTTGAAAAATTAAGATTTTTATCTCGTTGAAAAAAAAAAAAACGTTCGAATATTGATTCATAACTGGTGAATAATTAAAGAAAAAATGAATCAAACAACATTAAATTTTCAAGAAAAAATTTCCCCAAACCCCTTTCTTAAAAAAAAGAAAAAAAGAACTATTAACTATTTTTTCAGAATAAAAAATTTAAACAAAATTCTTCAATTTTTTCTGCGACAAAAAGCCCGAAAACTGTCCCGGGGGCCCCAAGGTACCAAGAATTATGTCAGGTTCAACAGTGGTTTAAATAAAATCTGAATAGTTTAACCTTTAAATGGTCGCAAATTAAAAAAATTTATTCCCGCGGAGCCCACCCAAGTCTTTTAAGGGGCATACATTTGGGCACGGAATCGTTTCAAACAAATGGTCCGGTAAATAGAAAAAAAAATTTTTTGGAATAATCCAGCAGGCTGATCACTAACTCTGGGGGCCCTGACAAGCTTTTGTCACCTACGTGGGGTTTTTTTAGGGCCCCTCTTCCGGCATTTTATAATTATCTAATATAATCCTGAAACGGGTTTCGTAATTGGGGACCTGCGTCCGCCAATCGGAAAAGGGGAAAGAATGTTTGGTTTTTTCCGAAATGCGCCTCATAGGCGTATAAATAGAATCAGTTCTAATATTAATCCAGTCATTAATGTTACAAATTGTAGGGGCCATTTTTTTGATTTTGGGGTTTAAACCCGGGGAAAAAAAGTGAGATTTCTCTGACCCCCACCGGTTAGATTGAGGATGTCTATGGAGGAAAAAACAGAACTCCTTCATTTTCTGTTTTTTTCCCCAAAACGTTCCGGAAAATTGGGAGGCATGACCCAAAATTTTCGGGAAGACCCTGCAGTCTGAAAGAAACCCGGATCAACGTTTTAAACAATTTTGTGCATGGTCTCGTTATCGGATAGAGCTGTAAATTTAGAAAAGGAATCTGATTCAGGTTTTTGGGCCGTACCTCGCAGGGGTAACGGTCCGTACAGACGGCAGGCCAATTCTTTGGGGCTGATGCGAAACGTTTATGGGCCTTCAAATGCCTATTAGGATATTTGCTTCGACAGGTGACACATTTCGAGACCGTGGCTCTGTTTTTCCATGCCTTTCCAAAGGAAAAGTTAAAAATTTTTGGGATCTTTTCCCCCAAATGGTTTTTTTGGTAAACAGGTAATTAATTTGTCATTTTTTGTAGGTATCCAAATACGATACTATCTGGTTTTTTTGGTTCGGAACATAACAAAATTACAAAAAGTTTCTAAGCCAGGATTTTGATTTAACTTTTCGAAAAGTGGGTCTTTTTTGATTAAAAATTCCAAAATGTTTTGTTTTGCCAATAACGGCATCTTTTTCCCTGAACCCTTTTGAAGATTCCTGGTATTTAATGGGGGTCTTTAAAATTTGGTTAAAAAAATACACTGTTTCATTCAACTTTCTGATTTGATGCGTAGGGTAACCGATTTAAAAAAATCTGAAAAGGGATTTTTAAATTTCCCTGGACAATGCCGGGTTTTTCAAAGTCGAATTTTTACCGGCCCCCACCGTAACAATCTGGCGTTTGCAGGGGAGCGTTTTAAGAAAATTGCTTTATGGTCCGTGATAATATAAAATTTCCTACCAAGGTCCCAAGCATTTTCTGTAAAGCCCACAATTGATAAACCTCTTTCTCTGTAATTGGGTTTTAAAACCCTGTAATACCCTGCTAGCACCCAAAAATTTTGACCTGGATCATCTTTATCGGCTGTGATAAAACACATCCAATCCTCCCTTTGGGGCCAGTCTGTAAAAAAATGGCTAAAAAAGTCAGGTTTTACTGTAATGCCAAAAAAAGCTACCAATTTTTTGAATGTCTGTTCATGCTCATCTGTCCGTGCCATTTCGTTCCTTTCCAATAGGTTTGAGAGGTGCCGAAAGAACCCCTCCCGGGAATAAATCTAGATTGATAGGCCATCCCAAAAAACCTTTTAAATTCTTGGCTTTTTTGGGGCGTAAATTGGTCTATGGCTGACCTTCTCGGGGTAATTTCCCCCTCTGTGCTAACGCGGTAACCCAAAAATAAAATTTTTGACGTGCATAATTGTATTTTTGATTAATTTCATGGGTTACCGACAAACTTTCCCAAAAACTTTCTAAATGACCGAGATGTTCCTGAAATTTTTTGATGAAATTACAATATCGTCGATAAAAGGGGGTGACGAATTGTTTTTGTCGCCTAATTTCTCATCGAGAAACGAAAAAAAGGGCTGCTCCACTGTTTCAGCCCAAAAAGGCATTTTTTTCCAGACGTACGTCAACCGTTGAAAAAAACCCCCGTTTTCTGTCTCTGGGTAAATTTAAAATTTCCCCAATACGAGCGAAAAATCTAAAGCCAAAAAAATCTTTGTTTTATTAAATTTCCAAAAAATTTCATCATGTTCTGGGTGCCTCGTTTTCGGGATGTAACCTGGACCCGTCGACATCTAAACAAACCCTTTACCCCGTCTTTTTCTTTACCACTACAATGGGGTTCAAATAAGCTTTACAGATCTTTCAATTATCCCCTCGCAAGATAGTTTTAACAGTTTGATCTATTTCCCCCCTCATCGACTGGGAATGGGAAAATTTTTTCTTTTTGGGAATCATCGGTACCCAATTCGGAAAAGTCTTTAATGGACGTACAGGACGATCAAAACATTTACATATTTGAAAGCATTTTTTTGCAGCTGGGACCGTTGTGGTCAAAAGTCATTATGGGGGCACAGGGTTTTGGGCCCCACCCCGTCATCCCCCTCCAGGACGCGCAAAATGCCATTTCTTTTTCATCACCGTCGTCCTTGATTAAAATTTTCCTATTCCCCCAAAAGCTAAAAAGATTCCTAAAAAAATCCACTCCATTTTTTTCCCGAAAAAAATAAACCCCCAAGTATTCGTCGTAATTCAGATCCTCTATGATCAAACATGGAAAATAAAAAAAATTTTCCCCCGATTTTTAAAAACAAAGCCTGATATAATTGGTTTACTTTTTTTTTCCTACCAATAAAAAAACATTTAATAGTGGGGGAGTTGGTTTTGGGAATGCGTCCTTTAATGTTTTGAGTAAAACCCTAGAAACCCACTGTTTTCCTCCCAGTGTCTATAAAAGCTTGAACACTAAGATTTTCAAAAAAAACCCACAACCGGACATTTTCTCCCGTTCTCGACAGGTTCATTCAAGTCGTCGTTTAGGTAAAAAAAGAAAATTGGAAAAGTGTTTGAATATTGGTATCTCTGAGAAAATTTTCGTTTGGAACCCAGATCCCCAAAAGCCCAAACGGTTCTAGTTTGAGGATCGGTCTTATGGAATCCTGTTTCCATTCCTCTAGTTGTGTTATTATTCGGTCATTTGAGTTTGGTGGCGGACGGATTTTTCCCCCCATTCCTCTGCCCCCATCATCCGGCGCCCCGACTGCCTTTTCCCGATTATTTTCCCCGGGCAAAAACCTGGATTTCGGCCCCAATTTTCCCCAAAAGGGGTTTGACCGCTTTTTATAAAATTTGGGGCCCGCAATTTTTAAAAATGATCAAGATTGTCAAATCGTACACTTTTAAATGGGTTTTGCAGAAGTGGGAAAGTGTGGGTTGAGCCAGATTTTTTTATCATCTGTCGTCGGATCACATAGTTTAATAGCCAAAATTTTTTTCCATGGCAATCTAAATATGATTGGTTTTTTCCCTTATCCATCTACCCGGAATTTTTCTCAAATCTAACGTCGCTCTCTCCCCAGTAACTAAAAAAACGAGTTCGAATTTCGTAAGTCTGGGAAAAGGTGACGCAGTGAGCCAGTGGCGGCGTTACCCGAAAATTCCTGCATAAATTTTGGGTTTTTGGAGGCGGTACCGCCTTTGTCAAATTCATATAATTTTCGGCACGATCCAAAATTTTCGGATTTTCGTCCGATTTAGAAAACAAGATTCGAGGGGGGCCACAAAAATTTTAACCCAGAACCACAGACGCGTTCGTATTGGATGATTTCCATTTTTTTTGTATTCTTCCTTTACCAGATTAATCCTTTTTTTATCTATTTCTTTCTTTAGTTTTTTTCCCTTTCCGGGAAACTTCCTCACTATACCCCTATCTTTTCAATTTTCTCACCTTTCGTGAATTTGACAATTTAAGTGAAGTTTTTTTTCCAAACCCAGTGAATTGGTTCTTTTCGGCCGAAACCCCCAAAATTTTTCCATTTACTGCTCCAACACCCCTCTATTTTATTGTCGCATCTCGAAATTTTCTGGTAATTTCAATTAGGTTTTTTAAATTTTCTTTCGTTTCGGTCCTTAATTTCCCAATTTTTGACCTAGCTTCTCAACGGTGTTCTAATTTTCCACCCCCCTGAGTTGTTTTTCCCCATGACCCCGTTTTCTGGTCGAACTTTCTTCCAATTTTACAATTTTTGCGGATTGGTTATCTAAACAGTTATCTAATCTATAAAATCTTTCCTGACACATTTCTCGTGTTCTGAAAATCGCAAATTAATTTTCTCTCCTTTTCCCCCATATTTCCCCGAAATCTGGTTCTTTAATTCGTTTTTAAATTTTCCAATTCTTGCTTGTTTGTTGGAACTCAGGAGATCACTTAAGGTGATTTCATGCGTGTTCCCGAGTGTCATCACCCCCCACTCTACCCGTTTCTTGCATTTTGAATAACATGGGGTTTCACAGTTTTTCTTGAAAGGGCCAAGGTTTTCCACAACCAAGACAAAAATGAAACCTCCAAACAGAATACAAACCCAACTGATATCATTAACAGTCCACAAATAATTAACCTCAAAACGTCCTTTCCATTTCTTGCTTAATTTTAAAAAAAATTAAAATTTTAAATTTTTCTGAAATAAAAGAAATTTCAAAAGTAACAATTTATTTTAAGACAAATTAAATTTGAGGGCGTTTTTTGGGTATAAAAGATACTAATTCACCCCCACTTGGGAAACCTTTTGCGCCCCCCACCTACCGGCTGAAAATTCCCGGCAGCTCAGGTGACGGTGACCTGAAATTTGGTTGTGGACGGACGTGGCTACGTGACAAGGTCAATTGAAAAAAATTTTAAAGAAAAAAAAATGTAAATTTTGAAAATTAAAAAAATGGTAAATTGACATTATTATCTGAGCTCATTTTTTTTTAAACCCTTGTTTTTTTTTTTTTTCATGCAATCTTAAAAAATACGATCAAATTCAAAAAAAAAAAGAAAAAAAAAAGATGCGCTAACAAATAAAAAAAAAAAAGGGCCAATGCGGGCCTGCACCTTCGAATGTTGAAAACAGTCAGGTGTGAAGGGCGAAATGAATGTTTTTTTTTGGGTCTGTCGGGTCACGTTTTTGAATCACCGCTGCGGCAGGGGGACGCGCTGGGGTGAACGCCTAAACAGGAAACACAGCTGGGCTCCTTTCTTCGGGACGGCCCCCCTTTTAGGGGCGGGGGGGATTCCCTCGCGCCTGCCCCCCATTCAAGGGGTAGATTTAAACCCACGACATCAGCTGGGACGCCCAGGTGACGACAGATGTAATTTTCGTAATCGCGTAACGCGATACACGGCGCGGGCGTAAACGAGCGAAAAACAAATAACATTACTGTAAGTTTTTTTTTTTCTAATCAAGCCGGGGTGCGAAAATACCACAAATCGCCCTTAATCTTACTTCGCGTACCCCCGCGCCTCCCAACCGGATGACCCCCGGGTCCACACCCGAACATGAGCGTCCCCCCCTCTTTTCCGCACGACTTGGGCGTCCCCGCCCTCTCTGCCCAAAAGACCCCCCCTTTCCCCCCTCAGGGGCCAGCGCCACAAACCCTTTTTCCCCCCCAACCGTTTTCAGAAGTTTCAAAAAATTTTTTGGAAGAGTGTTGTTACGGGCAGACTCCCCGAAAATAATATTGCCCCAATCAGATTACGCGCTTGTCGGTAATTTTGATGGAATTTCCAGAACGCTCTCTCCCCCCTTCCTGTAAACAAACAGGGGCGGTCCCCCGGCCCGCCCGCGTGGAGCCTGGTCGGTCCCTGGGGTTTTGGGGGCGTTATCAAACACCCCCCGCTCGGCGACCAAGGGCGGCGTAGATGGGTCGAAGTGATTTAGGTCGCCCCCGGTTGGGGCCCCACCGCTTCTGAACAGTAATAAAAAAAATAAATGATTTTTTTTTTTAATCCAAATTCTTTACGCCAATATATATATCAAAATTTACATCAAAAACGTTTAAAGATCTGGCACCAATATATGTGGAGGAAATTTGAATCTAATTTCATTTAGCGTGAAAATTTGAGGAAGAATTTTTATTTAAAAAAAACTAGTTTAGAACAAATTTTAAAAACTATCCTGTAAAGTAGCATGGTGATTGTGGATTAAGTCACAGCCCATAAAATGTTTTTTTTAATTTATTTTAAGTCCAAAAGGGCATTTATATATTTAGTGACTATAAAAAAAAAACTTGTAAAAAAAATATTGCAAAAGCAGATGTTGGGAAAATTAAAAAGTTCTTTAAATGAAAAAATTTTTTGAATTTATTAAAGGGTGACTTGGCACATTTAAAGTTTTATGTCGCTGGATGTGGTAGCCGTTAAGGGGATATTTCGCTTTTTAAATGTGTGGGGAGTGCAATTTTTTCGATAATTTCATTAAACATTAACATCAATAAATATAAAAAAAAGAACTGTATATTCATGAAATCACTTTTTACAATTGATGAAATATGTAGCCCCTTTTTAATGCTTAAAGTTTAGTTATAAAACGTTTAAAAATTATTAGAAGTTCTTTAACCGTTAGCTGGGCCAAATCTTTTTTAGATTAGGTGGACAGTTCAGTGAAGTCCTCAAAAACCTTCCTGTATAAAAGTCTTAATATTTTTTAAGAAATTCAGGGGAACTTTGTAACACAAGATCAACAAAGCAACACCCAAGAGCACCCTGATATGGTTCAGTGACAACCATCATTGCCTGCAGCTCTGTGGTAGGCGACGGGGATGAATATTCAATCTAATTTGTTAAATGGTGTTAAATAATTCAGACTGTATTAGGGGGGTTTTAAGCCCTTGCTCGAAATCATTGATCATTATCACTAAAATACTGTAAAAAGTTTAAAAAAAAAACAAAAAAGACATAAAATTGATCAAAAAGGTCGATGAACTATTCAAACTGTTGAAATTCTGATGTAATCATGTCTGATGCCTTTTTGTTCAAGTGAACTTTTTTTGCAAATTTTTTGGGGTTTAACTGGACCGGGAAAACTCTGACTTTAGTTTTCGTGAAATCCGCCGCACCCACAACGGTGTTGATAGGCGTCACAGGAACCTTAGATTTCAAGGTTTACATTAAAAAATTTTTGAACGAAGAAATGGAATAGGTTATAAGGTTGTGTTAAAAACATTTTTGATCCTTAAAAATTTTTTAAAATACACTAAAAAAATTTAAAATAGATGAAATATTGCAAAAAAGTTTAAAAAAACTAAAAGGTATCTAGAGGGCTATCAAATAGCCCGACTTTCTAGCAGAATTTTTTTTGATTTCCCCTTTTGTGGAATGGCTTTAAAGGCTTCCCATTATCTCCCAGCTGTCATCTATCGTCCCCCAAAACACATTTTTTACATTTTTTTTTTTTTTTTCCAAATAGTAGAAACTTTTAGAATATTAACATTCAAAAATATTAAAAAAAAAACCTTTTCTAAATAGAAATTTTTAATTTAAAAATTTGAAGACGTGTTTCAGGAAAATGGGATTCATTTGTAAAGGGAATTTTAAAATCTTTTCAGAAATCTCTTGAGTTTCGTAAAACTTTATTCAAATCATTAAACACTTCCACTTATAAATGCAAAATGTATAAAAAAAATCAATTGTTCATATTAACGGTGTGGGGGACATAAAAAATTTCATCTGTGTATTTAAAAAAAACCCAAAGGAAAAAAAATGAATTTTAAAGTCTAAAAAACCTGCAATTTACTTTTGTTGAAAAAAATGGAAAAAAAAAATTGGAGCAATTTTTTAAAATGGCGTTTGAGTGTTTTTTGAAAATGCGGGAATTTTTTGCTCATTTTAAAAAAAAAAAACTGTTGAGTTTTTGGGAAAATTTTTTTAACATTATTTAGAGCAAATGTATACATAAATCAATAATGTGAACAAATTTCTTAATGGAAATATGAGCTACGTGAAGAAAAAAAAAGAAAACATTTTTTGTTGTTTTTTTTTTGAAAATATTTTACACCATATTGGAGGGAAAATATTAAAATTTTCAAAAAAAAATGTGCAAGATCTTAATGAAAAGTACTATGGACAAAAAAATTTTATTTGAAGGAAAATTTAATTTTTTCAGTTGTGGGGAAAACCGAAAAAATTTAAACTTTTTAATTTCAAAATTGTTAACCTAAAAAAGAACCTATCCACTTTATAAAAGTTTTTTCCTTTTTAATAGATTTAAAGAAAAATTAGCAAACCTTTTTAGAAAAAATTTTGAGAATGTCCGTGGGCTGATCAAAAAACCCCCAAATTTTAAAAAATTTTTCAAAAATTTCAAACTTCAACTACAGATAGTAGACAGATATTTTCCAATTTGAAAAAAAAACCCCCGCATAGTTTGCGCAGTAGTGTTTTACAGACGGCGGGGGGAGGGGGTTTTGCTTTTAATTGAGTTTTTGGATTAAAAATACAAAAAACGGATTCCACATCACGTATTAGGGGGCTTTTTTCTTTTTAATCAACTGCATTTATCCATTTTTTTATCAGGATCCGGGAAAAGAATTTTTTTTGCCAAAATCCCCTTTTTTTTCGGGGCATTACATAAATTTCTACATTACGTATATTATTTTTATACGTGGGGATCAAAAAATAAAAGTTTTATTTCATTTAAATCTGTCTCCTATTTATAGTGTTCAACATTCTTTAAAAATTTCCCTTTAACAACAAGCCTCAGCAAATCAGTTAATCCCATACTGCAGTTAAGTGTATTTTTTTTACGTTTCTGCATCCCACGAAATTTCTAAAACTTAAAATAAATAATTTGTATTTCTGTTTCTTATATTAACTTTATACTATAAAAATTAAGTTTCTAACCTAAATAAACAAAACAAAAAAAAAATAAATCAAATAAAAGCATATCTGGCCCATTAACCAAACGTCCTGTTATAATACAGTGACTGGAGTTATTTTTTGACGTTAAAATCCCTCCCCCAATTTTGGGAGTGTAACAATTATGGACAATGAACTGAAATTACATATTAGAATGTTCTAACCGAAATGCTACGTACGTTTTTTTTAAATTTTGATTTTTAAAAAATAATAGTAATAGTCTAGTTTTTTTATATTACAATTGTTTGGTGATGGGAAAAACCAGAATAACGTTCGTAAAAAAAATATTAATTTTAACTTACGTTCTTGAGCAAAATAACTTTTACCGTGTGGGAAGTTAAAGCCCCGATGAGTCTAAGAAAACGTACGTCTTAATCCATTTATCAGTATTATCAACAAGCTAAATAATAATGTTCTCTTTTAAAAAATTTTGATAGTTCGATAGCAAAAAGTCGTCGAATGATGACATTAAGCGACAGTGTTGCGTAACATTCATTTTCTCACTTCAGGCAATATTTTCGTCCTTTATTTTCTGACTCCCCAATTTAAAATTAAAAAAGGCCCCCCCGTTCTGATAGACGAAACATTTTCTTGAGAAATTTCAAAAAATATTTCAATAGTCTCTAATTTTTAAACTTAATTTTAAATTTAAATTTTAAAATTTCTTTTTATTTTAAGTTCATTCAAATCAACTTTTTAAATTTCGAATTTCATGAATTCAAACGGATAGGTAAGGCTGTATTAGTATTTTTGATATTTTGCGATTAAATAAAAAATAGTTAGCATTATAGTGATGCAAAAAAGATAAAATATAACCTATAAACCTGCTTTTATATGTTTATATTATGAACTAATTTGAAAAAAACGTAATTTTTTCTTGCATCGCATTGTGCTTTTGGGAAATTTAAAACCCCTTCCCCCGTTCTCGCAAAATTTCCGGGCCGCAAAAACAATCTTCTTAAATGCGACAAAAGCAACGGTTGCTAACAAATCTCTACATTTAGTTCAAAAACACATGTCTGAAAGGTTTTTTTTATACTCAATATACTATCAAAACATTTACGATGTTACATCAATGCATCTATTTATGATTATCTAAAGGAAAAAAAAAAATGGTTCCATTTAAACAATCAAAAATAATTAATTTTTCGAAAACTAAAAATATTTCGAATTATATCTCTACCCTCATTACTTCCCATGTTCCCCCATTTTAAGGAAACTCATATAATAACGGGGAAACCCTTTAAAAGTTATGGGCCCCGTTGGGGAGACTCATAATTCTATTTCTCAGAAAATTTTATTACAATTTTTCATTTTCCCAAAAAATAACCTTTTTTCAACAGTTTTAATGTTTTATTTAATAAAACTCCGAAAACATTGATATTTTTGTAATTCATTACCACCTCCAGGGAAAGTTTCCCCGCTCAAATTTCTTTCGTTTCCCGCTGCAGCAGATTTGGGGGAAACACCCCCGAGGAAAATAGGGAAAACGAATGCCCATGCGGGAAAACACAACCCGATGTTTTATAGATTCTGCTGGGGTATTATTTTATTGATATACAACTATTTTGATCGCCTTTTCAATCTTTTTTTTTAGTCATCAATATTCCCCTTTGAGATTCTTAATTTTTTTTTTAATTGGCATACTGTCAGTCCCTCTTAATGCAGGTATTCTTCAGCTCCCCATCGCAATAAAATGTGACGAAACCCGAGTCTTAAACCCCAATTTGCAAATTAAAATAACATTATAGTTAAACCCCATTCCAAAATCATTTAAAAAAATTATATAAAAAAAGAAAAATGATTAAACTGCAAATAAAATGATAGACAAAAAAGGGAAATTAAAAATATAATTATAATATGACGCATTTTGGTAATTCAATATTATAATAACTCATGAAGGAAAGGTTTCAACCCAAAAATTTTGTCCCCACTGAAACGAACTTGAGGTGCAGAGAGTTTTCAATGTCCTGCACTTTATCTTCCCAATCACAGCCCCCCCGACACAAAAAAGTTGGACAGATTAAACATGCTCGAACGAGAATGAAGTTTTTTGAACTTTTTTGCGGGCTCAATCCGCGTATCTACTAATGTTTGGTGAGGTGTACTTTTTTTAAATTTTAGATGACCTGTTGGAACAACGTGTTTCGGGGAAATACTGTATGAACAGAACATTTCAAGAGTTCAATCCAATAACACGGCGACTAGGGCCTCTCTGAGGGGAATTTTAAACATAGCGCGTGGGGATGTTTGCCCTTCCCTTTAATGGAAATGGAAACAACAATTTAAAGTAAAAAGTATAGGATTTGGAAATATGCATTAAAAAAAAATTTTTATCCCAAAAATTTTCCCCTCATTAAAAATTTAATGAGCTATACTGAATTTCCCATCCCGACATTAGAAATTTTATCATTATATGTCGATTATGTATAAGATCGATTATTACCAGAACAAATACGATTGATGGTGTACTTTAAATATTGTTTTTAAAAAGTATACAAATGTGTGTTATAATAAGATAAATTTTCGTCTTCCTAAAACATGTGTATACTGTTTAGTATGTCTTATTTCTATTTTAAATGTTTTAGCATTACAATGTAATTAAAACTTTATTCGTTTATTATTTGAATTTAAATTATTTTTTACAAAATAAAACGACAGAACGTGTTCCCCAAAGGGAGTAAGAAGCATTCTCCCGGGGGGGGAAGTGTTATTGGATTGCTGCCCATTCTACAGACTGGCCTCTCATGCCTTTTTAAACAAAGGGGAATGGGAAAATCTTCCGAGGATAGGCCACTTGTATTACTAGAAAAGCCAATGATAAGCGTTTTGGGGCCCTTTGAGTTGAGGTGCTCGCCCGGGGGTCAAAATACATGATTACTCTTTTTAAATTATTAACAAATGAGACACATGAATTCCTCTATTGATAAGAATTCCTCATTCATTACAGGTAAAATGAATGGTTTGTTTCAAAATTCACATGTGATTCAATTTCACCCAAAAATTAAAATAATACAAGAATATATCTGCTCCCAAACTTGACTCGTGGAACAAATATGAAAATGATCTATCATGCCCGCTCTGTCAAAAACATTTTGCAAAATAATTTGTTGATAATGAATTTCCTCGTTAATTTACTGGCATACACTTTTTACCATGAATACATACATTTTTTTTGAACTAATTGGGTATGACCTGGATTAATTAACAATAATTACAATAATAATAACACTTAACATTAATAATAAAAATTTAAAAAAAAACGATATTTAATAATAACAATAATAATAAAAGTACAGTACAAAAACCAACATCAATAATTACTATCACAATATGATCCAACCACAAAAAATCTTCAAATTTGCAGGACAACAGTTGTCTGGTTTTGAAATTTTCCAAATTTAATGATAACACAGACGAATCAAAATAACCAAAAATGTTTCAAAGATACATGAAGAATAGAAATTAAATTTCGAAAATAAAAAAACTCAAAAAAACTTTCTACCGATTTGTCGTAAGTCACAAATCGTTAATACTGTAACGAATATTGCGTCATCCCGGCGCCACTTCGAGGTCCGTTGTCTCGAGTTACGTCATCTGCCGGCGACCAGAGCTGCCCGCGAGCGTGTTGCATCACCTGCCGCGGATCACTCCAGAACAGTCGGGGTGTCCGGAAGTTTCTGGATTGTCTTGACAGGTATAAATACGCGACGGCCGGCGACCGCGAGTCAGTCTTGAGTCCGCAGGAGCTGAACGTGGTGTGCATCGGGGGGATAGCTTGCAGTGAGTGTGCTCAGTGAAGTGAACCGTTGTCAGTGCATCGTACCGTGGTCGGTGACGGAACTGTACCAGTGCATCGAACTGTGATCAGTGCAGTGAACTGTGGCGTGCAGGACTGTGCGAGTGTGAAAGAGGAGTGTAGTGTAAATAAACCCAAGAGAAGTGTAGTGTAAATAAATCAAGAGAAGTGTAGTGTAAATAAAGCAAGAGTAGTGTGGAAATCAAAAAAGAAGTGTAGTGTAAATAAATAATCAGTGTTTTCAGTGATTGTGAAGAAACAAAATAAACTTTTTTTAGTGAAATAATACGAGACTTTTAATTCACCACCTAAAACGTAACAATTGGGTCGGGTGTGGGATAACGAGTGGTAAATTTAAAAACATTAATAAAGATGAGTTTCACAAAAGTTTTAGGGGATCTGGAAAGGGGCCCGAGTTGAAGAGAGAGAGAAGAGAGGAACAAGACACTTCTGGAACGAAAGCAATATTACAAGAACGTCTTGCAAACGTGATGAAGGCAGCAGGCGAGGATCCAGAGACTTTTTCCTCTTGAGACAACGGGAACTTTTCGGACCTGTCCAGAGTTTTAAAAGGAGAATTGATGGAAAATTCCCAGAAATTTGAACAGTTAATGAAATTCCAGAATTTTAGAAGAACTGACTGAAAACTCCAAAGCTATAGAAGAAAAATTGATCAAAAATTTCCCAGGATTTTGGAAGAAAAGTTGGAACAGAAGATAACGCGAATAATAAATTGATTCGAGAAGAAATGGAAAAAAAATTGAAAAAAGATGAGAAAATATTGAAGAATGGGGAAAAGTTACTAAATCTGTTAGAAAGAAGCTGAGGTTTTACTCCTCAACAAAAAAATCGAATATAAACATCGTACGGGAACCACTAAAAATGGCGCCAGTAGCCACCGTCGGAGCCACTGGGAAAAGCACGAGTAAAACCCCCTACCTTTGATGGCACTTTTTCATGGTCGAATTATTTGAAGCAATTCAAGGCTGCTTGATTGGTAAATGGCTGGTCCGCAACAGATTGTGCTCGGCCTGATTTTGGCTTTGCGGGGTAACGCCTCGATATTCTAGAGACAATACCGACCGATGAACAGTCCAACTCGAGCAAGTTGTCAAGAGACTCGAAACACGGTACGGGAAAGGGCACCTGGAAGACATGTATTTTACCCAGCTAAGGAATCGTGTTCAGAAGCCTGGAGAGAGTCTTCAAGAACTGGAAGCTGATATTTCTCGTCTGGCGCGCCTTTCGGCCCCTGATGCCTGGAGATTTCCCTCAACGCACAGCCGTCCGGTGCTTTTTGAAGCGCTACTGATGCAGAACACAACAAGCATTGAGACTGGCAAGACCGAAAACCTTAGCTGACGTTAAGTCAAGCACTAGACTTCCAGGTTGAAAAAGAGCATCGAAACGTGACGGACAGTACGAGAATTGCAAACCGGCGTCGATACTTATGACGAAAAATATTTTGAGGCAATGGGGGAAAAGGTTGGTGGACGCAGCATTTCAGTGGCAAAAGGCGACAACCCGATGTTGGAATTGGGGAGAATTAGGCACGGAAAAGTCGATTGACCGTCCACTGCAGCAGCAAGGAGCGCAGCAGTCTCTGGGTCCACCTGGCAGCCAGCAGGGAAACTAAAGCAGGTTGATGGAAGGGGGCATCCATCGACCTGTCAAACAAACCCCACCTTACGAAATACACGTCAAGTCCATTCGAAACCGGTCGACAGCGTTTACGTAGATGCATTTGTAAATGAAAGGCCATGCGTCTTATTTTTTGGATACTGGTGCAACCAAGAGCATTATACGAACCGATTTTGCCAAATCATCTCATCTTATGCCGTCCAAATGGAAGCTTGGAACAGCCACCGGTGACTCGGCGAATGTTGTTAGGGAGATGGATGCCCTCCTTGCTATTGGAACTGTTGCTTTCAATCATCCCCCGCTGGTCGCTGATATAGAAGAAGAAGCAATTTTAGGAATGGATATTATGACGACATATGGGTGTCAGCTGGATTTACGACACGGTGTGCTGAGACTCAACGAAGTGGAGGTGGTTCTACATTCATACTTGCCGTGAATGTAATTACGGTTGACGACGTAATCTTGACGGAACGTGCGAGATGTTTATAGAAGCGAGCCCTGGGGCGACGTTCCAGCTGGAGAGATTGCATTCTGGAATCTAGAAGTCACGACGAAGACATTGGTCGAGGAATTCTAGTGGCCAAAGAACTGGTCAGAGTGAATAGAACAATACCTGTGAGAATACTGAACATTAATCACTATCCTGTTAAGTTGAGAAAAGGAACAGTGATTGGTAATTGTTCTACGGTATCCTCGGTTTTGCAGAATGTGAACCGTACCGAACCACCCCCCAAAGGGAATTCCTGAACGACTGCAGAATCTGGTTACAGAGGCATGTAAAGGCTTATCTCGGGAAGAGGTCATAAGGCTGAAGACCTAATAGGCGCTACCAGCATGTCTTTGAATGCAGGACGGTGTAAAAGGAAAGACGATATTGTTCGTCACCGAATAAACCGGAAACGCACACCGATTCGCCAAGCTGCTAGAAGATTACCTCTGTCAAGAAGAAAAAAGAAGCAGATGAGATTATTAAAGAGATGAAGAAGGATGGCGTAATCGAACCATCCAGCAGTCCGTGGCTTCTCCGTCGTATTGGTAAAGAAGAAAGACGGTCGACTCGGTTCTGTGTCGATTTCCGACAGCTCAACATTTTAACGAAGAAGGATAGCTATCCATTGCCCGTATTGCGACATGTTGGAACGCTCTCTGGGGCCAAGATCTTCTCGACACTTGACCGGGAAAAGCGGATCTGGCAAGTAAATTAGATCCCGAGATCGAGAGGCTGCATTTACCATCGGACCCAGGTTTGTGGCAGTTTACAGTAATGCCTTTCGGACTGAAATGCTCCAGCCATTCAAAAGATTGATGGAAACCGTGCTTAGAGGTCTGTCGTGGGAGACATGTCTTGTCTCCTCGACGATATAATTGTTGGAAAATCTTTCGAAAACCACATCAATAACCTAGAACAGGTGTTCAGAGGTTGGAAGGAGCGAACTTGAAACTCAGCCCAAAGAAATGCCATTTATTTCGGAGCAGGTGAATTACCTTGGACATGTAGTATCTGGCACGGAGTAGAACCTGATCCGGGGAAGGTTAAAGCCGTAAAGGAATGGCCGGTTCCAAGGATAAACATGAACTGAGAAGTTTCCTGGGTCTATGTAGCTATTATCGCCGCTATGTTTTGGGATTTTTCCAACATCGCGAAACCGCTGACTCAGCTGACAGAAGAAAAGCGTTTGTTTCAATGGGATCAAGACTGCCAACGCGCTTTGAAAGCTTAAAAACCCCCATGCTGAGTGCCCCCCATATTGAGCTATCCACTACCTCAGGGAATTATATACTTTATACTGACGCAAGTAACGTTGGTATTGAGGTATTATCGCAGATACAAGACGGACGAGAGAGAGTAATCGGTTACTATAGTAAAGTGCTATCAAAGCCAGAACGCAACTTTTGTGTAACCCGAAGAGAAATTTCTTGGTTTTGGTGAAATCCGTGAACACTTTTACAAATATCTCTACGGTAAAGAATTTCTTTTGAGAACGGATCATGCTGTTTGAAATGGGCTGAACTTCAAGAATCCGGAAGGTCAAGTCGCCAGATGGATTGAAGATGCAAGAATTCACATTTAGAATAGAACATCGAAGCGGAAATAGTCACGGAATGCCGATGCTCTCTCCAGAAGACCGTGCCCTGAAACTGCAAGCATTGTTGTCATGCGGAAAGAAGATTGTCCTACTAGGTCACTGTCAGTAATGACCAATGGCAACCCAAAAGAACTTCAGAAAGATCAAAAAAAGAGGACACGAATTGAAACATGTTTGGAAATGGAAAATAGCAGGACGGAGACCAAGTTGGCGAAATAGCTCCCGTTCTTCAGCAGTAAAAAACATATTGGCGAGGGATTGATTACTGAAGAGGAAGGTGTTCTGAAAAGAGTTCTGGAAAGTGAAGACGGCTCGCAGAAGAGGACGCAGATATTGTTACCAGAGTAAGGGTCCCTGAAATATTGAAGAATTGCATGATGGAACTTCGGGAGGACACCTCGGTATAACGAAAAACCCAGAGAAAGTGCGCGAACGATTTTACTGGGGTTTAAATTTCAAGCAGGATGTAAGATGTGGTGCCAAAGTGTCAAGTTTGTGCACCAGCAATGGGCCACATAAAAAGAGAAGAGCGAAGATGAGGCAATCAACGTTGGGAGTCCTTTCGAACGAATTGCCATTGACTTGGCTGGCCCATTTCCAATGTCAAATGATGGAAATAAATACATACTCGTGGCTATGGATTATTTTGAAATGGGTTGAAGCATATCCCCTACCTAGCCAAGAGGCCACTGCTATCTCCGAAGTACTGGTTAAGAATGGGTGAGCCGATTTGGTGTGCCACTGGGAAATTTCATTCGATCAAGGACGGAACTTCGAATCCGCAGTGTTTCAAGGGTGGGGAACTTTGGAATAAAAAAAACAAGAACGACAGCCCACATCCGCAGTCAGACGGAATGGTGGAACGCATAGAACAGAACAATGGGAAAATATTTAGCGAAGGTCGGGCAGATCACCAACGCGACTGGGGGCCAATACATACATCTTTTTCTTCTAGCCTACCGCTCATCTGTTCATGAGACAACTGGGCAACGCCGCAATATCCTCTTCGGCCGGGAACTACGTCTCCCTGTGATCTACAGTTTGGTTGTAAAACTAATGAAGAAATAGCCGGTGAAGACTTTTTAAATGACCTAAGACGGAAAATGGACGTAATTCAAACCAGGTGCGTGAAAGAATCCTCGCAAGTGACAGGATGAAAGACCGGTATGACATCAAAGCTGAAGGAGGAGGTTATCAACCTAGAGATCATGTCTGGCTGTTTAACCCCAACGTCGCGCGGTTTGTGTCCAAAATTACAACGACAGTGGGGAAAGGGCCGTACGAGGTCGTGAAGAGGATAAATGATGTTGTCTACCGAATTAAAAATTGGATGGGAAAAACCCCGAGTCGTTCATTGAACGGCTGGCCCGACGCAGGAAGTAATGAAAAAGATGAAGAAAGACCGCACGAGTTTGTGAACTGGGCATGCAAGAGTGCACATTTCACGAGTTATGTCTCAGTATAATGAAAAGCATCAAGCGCGTTATGTGGTAACAATGGAGGTGCAACAGGGGTCTGTTTGCGCTACCCCAGGAATATGCATTGGCGCATTTGTCGCCCAGGGTTTAGATATGACCAGAGGTGTTGCTACTGTATTCAAGAAAATACGGAAGGATAGAAGAATTAAAGAACCAACAACCAGATATTGGGAAGGTCTGCATCTGACGACGTCAGTCACTATGTTTATTTCCTTGTCACAAAAAGTAAATCATATCACAAGGCATCCTATGAAAATCTTTGGGAAACTCTGATTGAATTACGCCAACAAGTACTGCAAGACAACGTCCAGAAGATTGCCATGTCAAAACTGGGATTGGTTTGATGGACTGAACTGGAGAATAGTGGGAAACATGTTGGAAGTACTGTTCCGGTACACTGGGGTTTGCATCTTAGTCTGCAGCTACCACCACGGAATGTTGTCATATCCAAAGAAGAAATTGACTGCCACTTCTTCTTTAACTCCAACTGCACCAGAGGCTCCGGGTGCAAGTATCGGCATGATTCACTAAACGCGCCGAGACGGATCGCAACCATGGGGGTAGTGTAACAATATTGCGTCATCCCCGGCGCCACTTCAGGTCCCTGTTGTCTCGAGTTACGTCATCTGCCGGCGACCACGAGCTGCCCGCGAGCGAGTTGCATCACCTGCCGGCGGATCACTCCAGAACAGTCGCGGTGTCCGGAAGTTTCTGGATTGTCTTGACAGGTATAAATACGCGACGGCCGGCGACCGCGAGTCAGTCTTGAGTCCGCAGTGGAAGCTGAACTGTGAAGTGTTGTGCATCGCGGTGGATAGCTGTGCAGTGAGTGTGCTCAGTGAAGTGAACCGTTGTCAGTGCATCGTACTGTGGTCGGTGACGTGAACTGTGACCAGTGCATCGAACTGTGATCAGTGCAGTGAACTGTGGCCAGTGCTTAGGACTGTGCGAGTGTGAAGAGAAGTGTAGTGTAAATAAATAATCAAGTGTTTTCAGTGATTGTGTTAAGAAACAAAATAAACGTTTTTTTAGTGAAAATAATACGAGACTTTTAATTCACCACCTAAAAACGTAACAATACAATTTAATTAGCAGAAAGCAAGACACTGCAAAACTATTTGAATTTTATACTTGACTGCCAAATCGAATGAATTGGGCGTTGGAAACAAGTGAGGGTTGGCATCAGACGCGAAGATCCTATAAACAATTGCGTATCACGAAAACGAAAGGCGATAGCTCCGGTTGGATTGCGGAATTTTGCATCTTGTGTCAAGGGAATTGAGATGAGAGAATAAAAAAGAATTGCAAAATTT
The DNA here is from genome assembly GCA_964035755.1 of Teleogryllus oceanicus. NCBI lineage: Eukaryota > Metazoa > Arthropoda > Insecta > Orthoptera > Gryllidae > Teleogryllus > Teleogryllus oceanicus. The sequence continues at coordinate 76,466 of CAXIVR010000259.1, read as the reverse complement.
GTAAAATTATAAACAATTTCCAATTTTTGCAATTCTAATGTGGGAAGAGTTTTCTGATGTCCCAGAACCAAAAACCGCGGATTAACAATTTTGCAACAATTAACAATTTTATAAACAATTGCGAAATGTGCGCTATTCTGCCGGGGAGTGTCCCCAAATTGTCCCTGATTTGATGATAGCAAAATAACAATTTTGACATGAGATGCAAATTAATTGCTTAATATCTAGTTTAATTGTTACTTTAATGTTAAATATACAGTTGGTCTTTGAATTTTACTTTCTTTTATTAAAATGTTTCCCTAGCAGTCCTAACGATTCGAAGATAAACAGTATTTTGCATTTTTGCTAATGTAATATACATATGAACAATTGAAAATATGCAATTATAATCGTTTTTCTTATCGCAAAATTCTGTAGTAAACTGTTTACTATTCGAATAAACAGTTTTATTTTTTCTGGTCATTTGATAAAGTTCATAAATTGTGTTTGGACAGAATTTGGAATTTAATGTGTATAAAAAACGTAATCGTTCTAAAATTAGTGTTATTTTATCTGATATCAATGTAATTTCTTCAAAAGAATTGTGTTAACAGTGGTTAAGTGCTATGTGTTCATATACATTTAAGAATTTACTTTCATGTTCATACAAGTGTTTCTTCCATGTATTTTTATTTGGAAATACTTCAATCTGAACTAGCAGCCCCCGCCATTTTGTAGGTCGTAATTTTGTTAGGCACTCCCCAGCATCGAGATTCTACGATGGTTTGTGAGGCTCCGCCTGCGACGTTTCGTCATGAAAAGGGCTGTCCAAGCCGTGCAAAAGCTGAACTTAGCCGCAGACGGCCGCGATCAATTTATGTTTCCAGTACTGTACATTTACATTATATAGACATTTACTATCAAGCAAATTGAAATTCATGTTCACGTATTTAAAAACTTGTATTTTGACATTATTACGCCTTTATTAAGGAAATGTAAGCAATACACACATTTTATTACGCATTATGAAAATGTAATCGCACATTTTTTCTATATGAGCAGGTGCATGCAAACAGTGATTTCGTTAACCAATTAAAAATCACTGCCGTATGTCCCAAGTAGATTATCATTGCAAAATTGCTATTGTTAATATTCTTTAGACTATTTGTATAATTGATTGTATATATTATACATTTTATATTATATTATATATTACAATATATTTAAACTTAAAAAGAATCGACCTCTAAAAACGAAAAAATATATTAAAATGATTATGTTCCAGTTATCATAGGTTTTATTATATTTAACTACTTTTCTAAGTGGTAACTGAAACTGAAACCGCTTTAGCCGAATGGTTAACGTCGTAGGTACCCTGTCAGCTTGCTAACGTTGTGAGTTCGAATCCAGAAGATGATTTTTTTCTTCTGTTATGGCGTGATTTCAGTAGTAATATGTCCAATATTTTGTAATTAATATTAATTTTGAAAAGACTTACGAGTCCTAAAAAGGGCCGGTTTTGTCGTCCATCAGTACGACGACCAGAAGCCTCCGTTCTGTACTATCTGACCGAGGCGCTGGTGATCCTATTTTCGACAAACTCTCTATATTTTTGAAAATTGAAAGAAGTTAACTTTTCAAATCTACAAAATTGAAAATAAAGATCTTACTGGTTGAAAACTCTTTTCCCAATTCATGTAATAGTATAATATTGCGGATCAGTGACAAATTAGAGAAGAAAGTATGTGCTGTTGTAGTACAACTACTTCGTTGTTTACATTATAAGCATTATTATTTCTTTAAGAAGCAATCAATCAACTATTTGCAGGTAATTAAAATCTTGTTAGCATTATATCATTCAATTTTAGGTTACAAGTTTTAATGAATAACGAATGCAAATTTGACCGGCAATTCTCTTAGTTGTGTTAATTGGTTTTAAAACTAACATAGTTACTTGCTTAATACTACGCGGTTCTACAGAACCGCGTGTTTCACGACGAGTTACAGTTCAGTCTTATCGCGTAATGTGGAGATCTCCTTGAAGATATGGGAAGGGGGCAAGATAAGCACTTCGCAGGATAGAAGCCTCAACCCTCACAATAGGCATTCGAATCGAAGTTTTTCTAACTAGAATCAACTATAGAATACTATCGCGCTGATGATTCTGCATTCTTATCAAGAATGTGAGTTTACTGTAACCTGGAGTAAATGTAGTATGTCATAAGAACAATAAATTTCAAGACAGAATTAATTTTACAATAGCCCTCATCGGTGCTGTAAGGTGTGCTGCTGTAAGGTGTGCCCTCATCGGTGCTGTGATAGCTCCATGGATTAAACGCGTAGTAGACAGAGGAATTGACGCCAGATCAAATTCTGCCAAATAGGGTTTTTTTACCTGATGACTGGAACACATTAATCACTGTCATCACGAGAAAACTTTCCCAAAATCGGAGAAACCTTGTTTTGTAAATGCTAATGGATTATATTAAGATTGTATGGTATCTTGTATTAAAGCAATGTGACAAGAAATTTGGAAGAGATAGCTAAAATATTAACAGTGTCTCAATTGCAATATCATTATCATTTTTTTGTGTAAGCGTTAAAATAATATGAAAAGTCTGTACTAGGTGTATAATCACTAGTAATTTCCCTATTTAACAATTTAGAGATAATCAGAACCTTACAAGTCTCTGGGTTTAATATAAAATTTTGTAATAAGGTCATTTTTTTCGTTCTTTTAAAATTGAGAAAGGAATATGTCTTTTTTAACGTTTAACAAATTTCCCTTTAGAAGCTATTAGAACTCATTAAAATTACCATTTTGTGATAAATGCTAACAGAACGCACCCCCTAATTCTTTGTAACAATTGATAATTGTATTTCTTTATGGTCTTTTTAAAAATGTTTAATGTAAGTTTCGATAGGTGGAACATATCAAAATGTATTAACTCCAAAACAAAAAGGGTACGATTTGACTGGTCATGTGAGAAATTTTTTTTATTATTATCTCCTTTTTTAAGTAAAAATGTTTTGATACGGAATATCTTTAGTGCGTAGACTGAGACTAAGTGTTGAGCATTCATTCAGCCCCAAATTTTTCACGAAAATAAGTAATTTTAATAAAGTTTTTCCAATGATTTTTCCCCATGTTTGTGTAGGTGATCTAATGCACAAGTCATTTAGTCACAATATAGGGAAAAAACAAGAGGTGCGAATTTGGGATCTCAAAATTTCGGATAAAGTCGGTCTTTGAAATCTAAATTTTTAACTTACGTCTTAAATGTTACTTTGAGAAAATGGAGAAATTACTGAAAAAATTATTTCGTATTCATAGATACATTAAGGCTTGCAGATTAGTGAAAGATCTGTAACTCTCTCTGTAGCTGAAACGTAACATCGGGTTTTTAGATCGGAGGAGGAGGATCGAGTTCTGCGCGATGCCTTTTCTTTTTTGTTCCGCGTTCTTTTTTAACTAATTAGTTTTTAAAGATAAGAATTTTTAGCGGAAAATACTTGATTTATTTGTTGCTTATAGATCTTCTAAACGTTTATACTATATAATGTGTAATTAGTTTTATCCGCTTTATTACAAATACTTATACAAATGTGTATTTATTTATATTCATTAATAAAAATTTTAAACCCTAACCTCGCTTGAATTAAGATAGTGAACGTTTTGAATACATTTGGGCATTCACTTCAGAAAAGTTTGTCACCACTATGTCACTGTTTATGGGAAAAATATGGGGAAATGTTATTCCGTTGTTAGTGATATCCATTTGTGACCTGAAAACCCGTTTTAAATTTGAGTCCTAAAGATGAAATTTCCCTTCAGGCGGGAAATTTAAAACCCACTCGTTCGATTTACGACCAGTTGTTCTGCCCACTGAGTTTCCGGGGAAAATTTGGTTTTCAGTTGGGTTTTTGACCCCTGTATTCCCCAACGCATTTGATATTTGTCACCACTGGCATCATTTACGTAAGTCAAATAAAAGGGGAAGGTTTGAACCTTTAATTGATATTAAAGTTGGACCTTTACACAACATTGTGACCAGATTGGGACAAATTACTCGTTTTACTTGATTAGATAAATACATTCATTTTTTTGAAATATGAATTTTTTATGTAAAAATAAACTACCTTGAAATAACAGTCAGTAATGCAGAAAATTCTCAGTACTGTTTTTTTGTATCTCACTTTTTGGAACTGCTGTAATAACTTTAGATGATTTTGAACTATGATAATTCGACATCTCAGCACAAACAAAACTTGTATCCTTTTTTTACTTCTCGTATACGAAACAAATATCGGAGTAATAAACGTAGTATGAGAAAGTTATGTAATACTGCGGAAAATCGATTTTGCGTTTCAACGGTAATACACTTTTTGCAGTCGAAAAGTGGTTTTATCCAAACCGTCCGTCCGTTCGTTTTGATCACTACTAGCGCTCTAAACTACAGAGATCCTTTCCAAATTGAAAAAACCCCCTGTTTTCTGGCTGTATTTGGGAAGCTTGGAAATTTTAAAAAATCTTTGAAATTTAGGGATACTTACATGAAGTCTTTCGGACATTTTCAAAATTTCTCAAAACTTAGTTCCTAATTTTCTTTTAAGAATAGAGTAAAATAGACTTGAAAGATGACACAGTTCCAATTTTCACTGTTAACTCTGAATTTTCGAAAATTGCAAAAGTTTTATCTTTTGGGGCGTTTTCCCTACAACTAAAAATTGAAAACAGAGATTTTTTTTCAAATGAAATTTTTGTCTATAATTCGTTCTTGCGTAACAGTCATGGGGCTTTTTAAATGTTAGCAATTTTCGTGCAAAAGTCGAGCAATATTTAAAATTTTTAAAAGAATGGTTTGAAATGCAAAACCAATAAAAACCGTTTTTCTTTTTTTACTATTAAAACGTTTCGAAACCGTTTTTCGAAATCGTACTTTTACTGTTTCTTTCGTTGTAAACAACATTCGTGTCTTCAAAGCAAAACTCAACAAATATCACTCGTCAACACATGGTAATATGAAAACATTGTATAAGTGACTACGGGAGTGTCGTCACCATGTAACTACATTTAAAGGTGCTGGTGCTTGCTTGAAGAACTGGAGACTCAGTTCAGGCCCTCTTTTTAAATGCAATTTTTATTTTTGACAATGTGAGATTTTAATTAACTTTTCCTTTTCAATAATTTAAGGTATGCATTTGCGGTTTCGTTGAGAGTTTACAAAAACTAATGAAGGGGTAATAGTGTAACATTTATTTATTCATATTACCAATAACAGAGAAACTAAGAGCTTATTTTATTTACATGTGAGAAGATGAACAAAAGATAATACTGCGTAATGATGGGTGTTTTTTCTTGAAGTCAATAAATGTTTCTTAGATTCTAGAATTACTTGCACAAATGAATTCTGAATGTCGGACCGTGTCGAAACTTGTCTTTACCCAACGTTATCACGTCTAATAATCTTCCCTTTGGACAGAGGAAAGATAAGGTTGAGCGTCAGGCTAGAACCGAAGCGCCTGCTAGCAAAATTACATAGTACTGAACTGAAACATTCTAAGTCAATTAACTATTTTATATGCGAGATTTTTTTGCTTTTTTGTTTCGTAGAGGTGATTTATTTAATATTTTAAATTGCGAAGTGCGGAAAAAAGCAATGAGTTTGAAGAAAAAATTCGTAAGATTCTTAATTGAGTAGTTCAGGAAATATTTGTGTTTGGTAGCGCAATCGCTTACGTGCGTGCTTTACAATAGAAGAACGCGTGTTCATATCCGATATCAGCGTTTTTTTACTTGACGGAAATGAAAATCAATTCCTAATAATGATGTTGAGAATTTTCTAAACATTCCTTTTCTTTAAGAAGATACCATTACAAAACGGGCGGAAATAATCTGACGCCCTTTCGATTACTGGTCGTTTACCAGATCATTCACTATTTTCCCTTCAGGCCGTTTTGGTTTTCATTATACGTTGTTCTTCCCAATCCCTAATACGAATTATTACGTCCTTTGTAATTAATGTTATTTATTTGTATCTCTCTGCTCTTTTGTCAAGTTCTCTAGCTGAAATGTTTTCTGTAAAAATTAAGAAATCTTACATTTGCTACTACCAAAATATTAAGAAATAGAGGTGCTACAGAATGACAGACTTTCTCAGCAAATGTTTATAATTTCCTTTTGTGGACTGTTTTTAAGGTTTGTTTGTTCTCTTGCCAGCTGACATCTATCGCCGCACAAAACACATTTTTGACATTTTCTCAACTTTCGTTTCCAATAACTCTTTTCCCGGAATCAATTGAGTTTTCGAAAAACTTCCGCTATAAACATTTGAATCATTTCTATTCACAAGTTAAATAATGTATACAATTCTATTCATATGCGCATATTAACGGCATGAGAGATATTTCAAAAAATTACATTTGTGTAATATTTGAAAAAACAAAAGAATAGAGCAATATTTCGTTTATGTCATGGGATAGGCTGCATTTGGCATTACCCCAACCAAAAATTTAAAGAAAAAATTTGGAGCCGTTTTTGAGAAAATCTTGTTTATGTAAATTTTTAAAATAGCAAATATTGCACGCTATATTGTGCGAAATCAACTAAAATTTTTAAAAAATTGCATGACCTTATTTAAATATCTAATTGTGAGCAACAAATTTCATTTGAAGCAAAAATCTCTCTTTAATTTTGTAGTTGTAGTGAGACGCCGCATAATATTTAAATTTTCGCAATTTTAAAAAATTCGGAGTTAACCGTGAAAATTGGACACATTCTATCTTTATAAGTGTATTTTATTAAGCCGCATAATATTTAAATTCTTTAAAAAATTGAAAAAGTCCGGAAGGCTTCAAATAGAGTCCCCAAAAAAATTTAAAGAATGTTTTCAAAATCCCCATAGCTTCAGCTCAGGCAAAACGACGGGGTTTCTTTAATTTGAAAAAATCGTATGCATGGTTTAGATGCTAGAGTTGTACCAGACGTACAGACGGACGTTTTGCTTCCAATTGTTTTTTCAATCAAGGATCCACAAAACTGGAATTCTGGCTTCCCCGCGAGTTAGAGGATTTCTTTCTTTTAATTTAGCAATTGGTTTGATTTAGTTTTTCGTCACCAGACCACCACCATGATTTTTTTTCCGCCGAAAATGCGCCGTTGTTTCGCGCAGCATTACATAACATTCTCTATACTACGTATATTACTCCATATATACGTAAGTATACCAGAAAGTAATATGTAAAGTGTTTGTTAACATGCGTTACGCAGATAAATTTTAAGGAATGAGTTAGTGATGAAGTTGAAAAAAATAATTCTTGGTTTTTAAAACCATGTATTTATATAATAAATATTTTGATTATTAGTTAAGTAAATATGTTTATCTTGCCCATTTTTCTAACATTCTCAGGCTACATTGTTGTGAATGATATTGATTAATAAACAAGCCTATTATTAAATATTCTTCTCAACCATTCATTCAGAAAGCTTACAACTATTTTACAAAACTATCCAAACCGGGATCCAAAAAAAAAGACTAGTCACGTGCCTTCTTCATCCTAGAAAATATTCATTTCTCTCTCATAATGAACTCGTGGTAAACTAGTAATGAAGATGAAGATGAAAATCATTTATTTATATTATATTATTTAATCAGAAAGTTCTTTAACCCTTAACTTGACGTTGAAATATTTGTTACATTATTTTAGGAGTCACCCAATAAGTCATGCAAGACTAGTAAAACAAAATGTTGAAAGGTTTGTTTAGTGCATAATCCAAATAACAAAAATGTTGGTGGATATCGTGAATATAATAAACAAAAAATGGAGACTGAAAATAAATAATGAAAAGTCAAGACACATGATTGTAGGGAAATCTCGATATGATCTAGAACAGAAATAGGTATGTTTCGAGTAGTAAAGGAATTTAAATATCTCGGAGTGACTATTAGAGCAGGGGGATCTAATATTAATAACTTTATTAAAATAATAAGCAAGGGAAGACCAATTATTAGTAGATTTCATAATATTTTATAAAACGAGAATTTTCGAAAGAAAACTAACAGACAATACACAAGACAATGGTGGAGAGCTGTGTTACAGATCAGAAATTTGGATTAAAAATGATGCAATAAACTCTCGGTTAAATGCTATGAAAACGAATTTTTGGGACGATGTTGTCAGTATACTATTTGATAGAATACCAACGAAGAGATTAGACAGATAATAACGATTGAGAGACAAGTGATCAAAAATGTAGAATCCAAACAACTCCAATGGTATGCTGCAGAATGCATGCTGATAGAATATAAGAAAACGAGGAACGCCAAGGAAATCTTGTAAGCACGTCATGGATTCGACAATGAAGAGCAGAAGAATAGAGGAAGATGCTTGACGGAATAAAAAACATTGGTGTGTAGATTGCGAAAACGGTCATTAGAACTGTAAAATACTCGCTTAAGAATGAATAATAATTACCTTAAACCCGAAGTGGAAGATACCGGATGAAGAAGCTTTGTTTTTATGTACTTTAAGTAAGCGGGGCTAACAGATCTTGCGGAATACAACCAGAACCAAAGTTCGTTCTTATTTGAAAAGATTAAATGAAAACAAAGAAAATTTGATTATTTTCAGAGGGGGTCCTTTGATAACAAATATCAGATATTACTCTATTTGGATTTATAAATTTGTTAACTTGTACATTTATCGGCATGATCCTTTTCAATGGAATAACTATTCTTCGGAATTTATAGGTCGAAAAGTAAATATAGTATTTTAGGTAAAAAAATGATTAAATTATGTTTTTTAAAAATTTACGGGGCTGAAGTAAAAAAAGAAAAATATCACAAATAGTAAATTCAATTTCTTATATGTTGCACCAATTAATAGTATCAATTCCCCAATTAAATATTTTCGACCCACCAATAACAGATGTGGGGTCTCTTTAACCTGGAAATCTTTATTGACGAATGACAGAAAATATAATTACAATAGCCAGTAGGACTTCTAATGCAGTATTCCTAAGGCAGATTTTTTTTAAAACTCCAGACATTTGTTCAGCATTTCTCTCTCATGGTATGCAACATGTATTCTCGTTTAAAGGAGAAATATTTAGTATCACTTTCGGGAAACCTAAGACTAAAGATTTGGTTACGAACCAACAGCGATAGGGAGATTTATCCTTCTTCCCGGGGCTTGCATTAAAGTGCTCGCAAAAATGGTCGAAGTGGTCAAAGAGTGCGACCAAATGTGAATGATTTATGAATTGGAGGTCATTGTGTTATTATTTAGATTTTCTTTGTAAAATCGTCTCTGCGTGAGATATACTATATACGAACACAAACTATCATTCAATAGGCAGTACACTTTAAAGCGTTACATTTTAGTATAGTAGCAGTGCGTTTTAACAATAATAAATATGTATAACTTGAATGAAATTTTTCCCAAATAAAAAAAACTAATTTTTAAATATTTATTAACAATTCATTAAAAATTAAAATTAATATATTACAATTTTGAAATAATTTATGACATGAGAATTCTAGTGATTCTTAATGGATTGAAAACAGTGTTTTGCATAGGGGCTGCCTGTCTAGAAAAAAGAGGTGTAACATTCCGATGACGTGTAAAAAACTTTGTTTGCATTGCTCGTCTCTCGAAAATAAAAATAGCGTAACGTAAAAATATACTTTCAATAAAAATATAAATATATTCATTTCATTGCGTTGGATTGGGAAAACATACATAAATTACATGTGTAATATATTGATGTGTGTGTGTGTTGTGTGTGTTCCTCCAAAGTTCACGCAATAGACAAAAGCTGTGTTTCTACCTTTGCAAATATTAAGATATAAAAATGTTATATCAGGAGTCATATCTTGTTTTTGATTCTAAAGCAAAAATCCTCAAAGACTAGGTATCACATATGATTTTTAATAGTTGCGGTCAAGAACTAAATGTAAAATGCAATCACCCTAACGTTATATTGAAGAAGTAATTAATTGTGATCCCCAAAACAAAAGATAAAAAATCATTCATTTGCTTACAGATGCACTTATCAATCATAATGTCTGTAGTAGAAAACTTGTGTTGTGACTAAATGAACTTTAAACATTTTTAGTTTATTTAGTATTTTAATATCAAAACTATTTTTTACAATATTAGTCGGGCCATGTAGTATTTTTAATTCGGTCATCTGAGAAATTGATGATGAAGTATTTCACAACTGAAAGCTGGTATCTCGGAGACGTGTTTTGCAACACACTTCTAAAACGTATTTCCTTGAGTTATTAATTTTTCTAATACAATAACTAGATTAGACAATGCATACAATGCAAATTATTTGCATTTTATATTAAATATTACAATAATAAACGACGAAATGTAGACATGGAGCTTAATACTCGTTGTCCAGTGTTATGTTTTGCATAAAGCTAGTTTTTAAAATATAGTTTTACTGGGATGCTTTTTTGTAATTAAATGTAAAAATTTAAAATTTGGTTATTTAATATTTATATTCAAATATTTACTATAATATAACTCGCCATCACTGCCATTTTGTAATGTTTAAGATGAATAGTCCCGCCTCCCTGAAATGAAGCTAAAGCGGATTGGTCAGCTCGATCCTGCAGGGCGGGGCAGGGGTCGGAAAACTCTGGTAAAGTTCAGCTCAGGACATCGCCCATTTTTTGTGCAAGCGACGGTACATGTATTGTATGTGAATTTTTTGTATCGAGCTGTTGATACTGTCACCTGATGAATATGATTTCTAGTCTATAGTAATAGACTTCGGCATTTTCTGAAAATATATTCTCACCCTTAAGCAAGTCATTTTTGACAAAAAGCACTGATTCGTAAGTAAAAAGACACGGTAATGGTAAAATTCCTAAATTAATGAAGAGAGGCTTACATGAATCACGTGGGTGGGATTTGGTTATTATTCGTACAATTCGTTTTTGTAATCTAAAAGTCTGGGAGCTATAAGATGTATTTCCCAGAATATTATGCCATATCTCAGGCGGGAATGAACATTCGCGAAGTATACACAACGAGCAGTATGAAGGCTGACTGAATTTGCAAGAATTCTGAACGCGTAGCATAATGAACTTAATTTTGTGTTCAATTCATTTAAATGGACGTTCCATTTAAGGTTTGACTGAATTGAGAGACCTAAAAATTTTTTACCTTAACATCAGTCAATGGTACACTGTTCATTTTCAATGGGACACAGAATTGTTTATTTGAAATGGAAAACTGCATTAAAACCGTTTTCTTTTCGTTTACTATTAATTTGTTATTTCGGAACCAATTTGAAACATCTGATATTGTACTATTTACGGTTTCTTTATTGCAAAGGATGTTCGTATCATCCGCAAAGAGAACCGTTCTTCCGTTTCGAATCGTCGAGGGCACATCGTTTACGTAAAGTAGGAACAGAATAGGACATAAAATCGATCCTTGAGGAACACCATGAAACGGGCAAGGAGTCGGAAAGGTGCGTAGCGTATGTTCCATCATTCCAGTATGGTATTTCAACTCTCTGAGATCGTTGTGTAAGGTACGAACATAACCAATCTAGAGCAATACCACGGATTCCATATGAAGGTATTTATGAAAGTAAAATGTCATGATCAATGACGTCAATAGCTTTTGAGACATCTAAAATAATCCAATAGGTGCCTCGTTTTGATCCCATGATGAGGCGACATCTTTAAGAAAAAAATATAGCTGTTTCCGTTGATTTTGATTTTCTAAATCCATGTTGGCAATCTGAAAGCGCATCGTGTTTAGTGAGAAAGGTTTCCTTTCCTACGTAAAAAAGTCCTCTAATATTTTGGAAAAAACTGATAAAAGAGAATTGGGCCAATAATTTTGAATATCATTTCTGTTGCCTTGTTTGAAAAGCGGCTTAATTTTAGCTGTTTTGAAAATATCTGGAAACGTTCCAGTGCATAAAGATGAATTAAATATGTGAGTTAACGGGTGTATGTATGGCATACGCACAAGTCTTTAACAAAGAATCCAGGAATTCATCTAAACCGGACGAATATTGATTTTTTAGTTTACCGATTATTTTGAGAATTTCATAGGAAGAAGTTTCGGAAACGAACATTGTGTCTAAAATTTTGGGTGAACTGTTTGTTTTTGAATTTTGTGGCTGAAGACCCTTAGTGAGATCGGAAGCAATTCTCGAAAAGTATTGGTTAAAGAGACTAGCCACTGTTGCTGGATCGTTCACATTTATATCGTTATATTTTAAAACAACATTCTCAACGGGTTTTCTAGTCGATTTGGTAGTATTTTTATTATACGTGTATACGTGTATTATATTCCACATTGCTATTGTTTTATTATTTGAGTTCAAAATATCCTGATCGTTTTTCATGATTTTAGCCTGCCTTATGACTTTTCGTAACAATGTTTTGTATTTTTTAAAGTAGATAAGGAAATCTGGAGATACGTCATGACGTTTAGAAATGAAAGAAAGAATTCGCTTGTTTTTACAAGATGTCCTAATCCCTTGTGTTATCCAAGAATTGCTTTTCCGTGAAATATTTAATTTTCGTTTTTGAAGTAGAAAGCAAGTTTTAAAATGAAATGAAAGAGTTGAAAAAAATTATTATATTTGTCGTTTGTATCAGCAGTATTATAAATCGTTTCCCATGACTCCTGCATCAAGTAATCAATGAATAATTTAATTTTACTTTTAGTAAACAATCTAGTCATATGTGTATTATTTATTGTGTCGGTGATCGCATTTCTTATAATGGTAAGAATTTGTGCATCGTGGTCACTGTATCCTAAATCTTTTGTTTCAACTTCATATCCAGTAGTAGTTTTGTTAATTATAATTTGATCAATTGCCTTCATCGAATGTTGTGTGATCCGTGTAGGTACATTAATTGTAATGTCTAAATTGAAGGAATTCATTAAATTGAGAAACTTTTCTTTCTCGCAAGATTCGACCAGAAAATCAATGTTAAAATCTCCGCATACAACAATGGATTCAAAAGAGATTTCTGACTTTGTTAAGTGTTATCTTCAGGTTTCCTAAGAACAAAATATAATCTGCAGTTCTCTTTGTTGGAGGTCTGTAAATGCAAAGTATTATCACTTTTAGTGTAGTAAGATGCACAACAGAAATTTCGAAAATATTTTCAATGGAGTTACACATTTAATTCCGCCAAGGGGATAGAATCAATATTATTTCTAACGTAAATACAGGAACCCCCATACGTAGGACCTTTATGGGATTCTCTCTCTCTGCAATAAAAGCCTGAGGTAAAAGTTTGGAATTTGGAAAATGCTAAGTTCATTAGGAGATATCCAATGTTCTGTAAAGCAAAGAATGTCTGTTTGATTTAGATCGCTCTGTAGACCTGCCTCGATAAACTCAGTTTTATTTGAAAGGGATTGAACATTAAGGTGGAGAATGTTTATTTTTTGCAAGTACCTACACGAATGTTTTTCTGCTGCATCTGACTGTAGTTGCTATATATTTACTCCATTTTTACCTCGAGTGCGTGGTCGAAGGTTGTAGTGTGTCCCGGCAGTGAGAGGTTGTGAGGAAGATGGGGCATCGGATGTAGACGAATTGGTAGTGGGAATGGGAGAAACGGGAGTAGGTTCAGAGGAAGAGGCAACAGGGTTCGAAATAAGGGTGGGGGGTTGAGAACGTAAGGAAGGTGAAAGGGATAGATTTTTTGCAGGAGACTGCGTAGGACTGGAGTTGTTGATGTATTGTGCAAGCTTGTTACCGACTGCATGTTTTCCAGCATGGTTCATGTGAAGACCATGTCGGGTGAAGTGTTTTGCTGAGAGGAAATTAATTTAAAAAAGTGTGACATTTGTTTCTCTCAGTTGCAGTTTCAATTGTTGGTTTGCGTGCTTAATCTCGCTGCATAGTGTTGGTTTGTTGTACTAGAAGGGCAGAGTCGAGACTACAATGTTAGTATTTTGGGCGGTACATTGTAATTTGTTAACATGTTGTTCAGGTGTAAAGTTACCGCCCAAGTTAATGTCATTCTGCCGTCCTATGATAATGACTGTGTCCTGATTGGTCAGTGTTTTCGTGTGGGTGTCCAATTCTGCAGTCACATCTGCCAACCTCCCTTTAGGTTTAAAAATAGATGAGACTGAGAAATTGGAGGGTAACTTCCTACTGAGAATGGAGGAAAGTTGGCGGCCATGACTGTCAGCTAAAATAAGTACCTGTTTTTTAGGCTCAGTAGGAATGTCTTTGTTTTCAAGTGAGCTAGGATGCACAGCTTTTCGTGTTTTGGTTTTGACGCGCTTACTAGCCTGTTTGCGTTGGTTTGTGCATGTACTTGTCTATGGTAGAGAAGGGTGGTGAGGATCAGGTAGGCGAGGAAAATCTGTTTCATAATCTAAAACACTAAATTTGTTTTGAGTTGTGACTGGATGCGGTGTCTGTGTCTTTTGTACAATCACGGGTGTACGGTTGGTATTATTCGCAGTGCTGCCGAGTTGTACCCATCCGTCTGTGTAGAGAACGACCTCTTCCAACATTCGGATATGTTGATTTAAATTATTGCTTACGTGTGTGAAGGCTTTCGGAAGGTCGGCTTTGAGAGTGTAGAGAGTAAAAAGAGTAGAACGAGCAGGAGCCATGTCATGAATGCGTTTTAATGTACGTGATAAAAATTGAAATAGATACAAGAAAACCCAGATAAGAGCAACAAAAACCTAGCTTTGTATTTTAAAAGTGTTAAATTGATGTGTATTAAATAAATTAAAAAGCAAGATTGAATACAAAAAACTAGAAGGTATTGCGACCGTATCAAGCATTGCTGTAGATCAAGCGATTTTAACGGCACGACGGAGAAAACGCGAACCTGCGGCCTTGTTAGAAAATTCCAAGTATAATGATCACCAGCTATCAATGCTGATCACCAGCTTATGCTGTTCGGCATATCATGCCACGTCGGAGGGTATTTCTTCTGGAGAAGCACGTGCAAACTCTAAGCAAGCTCTAAGCATCCTCCAGTAAAAAGTCTCCCTGTAATACTTCAATATTTTAAAACAAAACAAATTCCACTTAATCCTTTTAAGCATGTAATAAACCCAAAGGTCCCAGGCCTAACTTAAATCAATCTACTGCACAAGTAGTTGGGAATGGCCGGTTCTGCATCATAACATGTTTTGACATCCGATATGAACGTCATTGACCTTGACGTCACAAGGTCGTCGGCCGTGAAGTCACAAGTTCGCGCGCGGGGCGGGCGAGCTTGTGACGCGGCGCCAGCTGATCTGCGTCCCGCCATGCACAACCTGCTTTTCAACCTCTGAAAATGAAATAAGATCTGCGCCCTGCCTTGCCCTGCCTATCAACCTCTGAAAAAGAAATGTAGTGACGACTAGGGGAGGAGTGATGGGAACCCTACCTGGCGGTGACCTGGGTAAATAAGAATACGAGAGAGATATTTGAATGAAAACATTATTTTTTCTAATTAAAATCCCCACATAGATATACAATTAATACAGGCTTCGAAATTATTCACTGAAGTCAGGCGGTATCCCAAAACCAATCAAACATTTTCATAGGTCGCAACGTCTCCTGCTCCCGGTCAGTTTATTTCTAATGGTTATGTCCGCACCCACAAATATAAAGCATCACGTCTAGAGATATCCTTTCGCGAGACGGGATGGAGCGCCTCTCACCGAACTTAACATCGGAGAACATTCCGTTTGATCCTGATGACGTTGCTGCTACGATGTTGCTCGAGCGACGATAGAGAGTGAACGAATGCCGACGTTGAACTATCTTTTCTGTTCTTCCTTCCACTCCCTCTTCCACGACTTATCATTGCAGGATGTGGGACACGCTTCCGCTTCATGGTCGTGAAATGTGACGGTTGGAAAGCTTGAACATCTTTCCAGATGGTCATGCGTTTCCGCAGGGCCATTTTCTGACATGGGTTCCGTTTTGAGTTGTATTTTGAATCTTTAAGTTGAGAAATGAGTTGGTTCATGACGGGAAGAACTTCTGTATTCATAAAAACCGCAATGACAAAAATAGTCTTTTTTTATCATTGTCGAAATTATAGGTTTGGTCCTCATGCTCCTCATGGTCCTCGGTTCTTTCCGATGGGCGGCGTTCCGCACTAAACGAGACATTTTTCACAGCATACATATTTTGTGTCCTTGTTCTTTCCTCGGAAGCGATGACGGAGAGGCTGTCCTGCAGCCTTCACGATGTTCCACATCTTGGCCGCCTCGTCCTTTTGCTCGCTGCTGTCGTCGAGAGCGTCTTCGTAAGCGAGCCTCGGACCGTGAATCTCACTCCACGTCTTCCCATGATGCGTGCCTGACTGATTAAAAGTGGTCGCAAGATGCACGCTTTCACTTGTTTACAAAGATAAGTCTTTCGGCTCATATCTGGGAGGAGTACATTCTGTCTGGAGACGGAAGAGACTGAATCACTCGCCGAGATGAACAACTCGTTGATGTAGAGCATCTATCTCAACCGGATCTTTAAAAGGCGACTGAAAATTTCCATGATTGCCAGCACTTCCGCATACATGTAACAAACAACGTCGCAAATAGCTATTTCGTTCTTAATATGTCTTTTCAGGTCAGCTTATCGTGAAGTCGCCGCGCGGTCATGGTGATGTATGTCGTCGGGAGCAATAGAGAGAAGATGATGTGATGGGAGAGTAGAAGAAATTGATAAAGATGAGTATGAAGAAAATATATCGAGGATGTTTTGGTCGATCATTCCTTCGCACCTTGGCGAATCGATAAACATCGCTCTTGGGACGTGACCCCTACACACAACTCATAGACTTGCAGAGACAAACCGGAGTAAATATTAAGCGTGCGTTTCAATGAGTTTGACCTAGGTCAAACGATCTCGCCGTCACGATTTTCTGATCGGAGTTGACGTTCTTCCACGTGGCCCTGAAAATTCATCCACGGAAGGAGAGTGTGCATGATGTGCATGATGGTGTGCTCATGCACTCATCATGCACATCATGCACACTCTCTCAATCTCCCCACTACTCACCATCTCACACTCTCATCTCTCACTACTTTCAAAGTCATCTTTGAAAGTAGGGGAGATGAGGAGTGGTGTGGTTCTTATAAGAGACATTGTGACAGCGACAGATGCTACAGTTCGATACCAACAACTGCTCAAGACTTGAGTGCAACGAAGAATCTACAGAAGAGGAGGAAGAGATGACCGGTCATGTGCGGGTAGACAAAGACAACAACGGTGGCGACGGCGTTCAGCAAACATTCACAATCGTCATGGCGGACAAGAAGATGTCACCAAGGCGTATGGGGCGCGCGCTTCCGGCAAGCTTTCAAAGGATTCAGGATGACGCCGATCTACAGGCGATGATTGTTAAACAAGCAAAATGTCTTCGCCGATGGAAACCGTGAGCCCTTCAACGCCGATCTTTTCGAATTTCCAACATCGGTCACTCTTCTGATATTCGTGACGTTGCAACCAAAACGTACGGCAATCGACACGTGAAAGAAATGCAAATGCATCTGAAAATGCATCTTGAAAAATTCCATAACTCCGCCTAGGCAAACTCGGCAACATCAACGTGCGGAAGAGGCGCATCGTGAACCTGGCTTCGCCCACCCACAAAGACGATTTGGTCACGAAACGCTACGTCGACGACGTGTTTCAACACCAACGGGACTACGTTCATCGCACCAATGAAAACGGCGAAGACTTTTTCCACTTTCAGGGAAACGACTCGTCAACGTCGCGACCCGTCGATGAAAACGTTGCAGTTAATCTAAAAAGACTACGACGACTTCTCGACAAAAAGATGTTTTATCAATGCATTTTTTAAACTCTTCTGACTCTCTCATCATTCCCTAGTGATGCGAAACAAGGAAAACTCACGAGCAGAAATAAAAGGGTGAGGGGCTTCACGGTGCACTTAGTTTGCGCTCGAGCGTCGCTGCAACAGAGTCAGTTGAAGAAGATTGCGACTTCATCAATGCACGTAATCGTGACGGTGACACGTCACTGCATGTCGCCTCTCAAAGTGGAAATATTGTGAATATTTTGTCGTCTGCTTTTAATTGTATGTGTACGATTTTCACTAATCAATATTTTCTTCCAAAATGCAATTAAGTATAATTTTAATACCCATGATTGTGCTCTATTTTTAGAACAAATTAAAGCAAATGTTTTATAACAATCTTCAAGTAATGAACAAATAAATTCATTTGCTAGTGCAAATCAAGTGCTAGCAAAATTCAAACTTTAATAACAAATGTTATCACACTTAATAACCAGAATAATTCAAAATATATTACAATCCTTTAACATAAACTCTCCTTAGTAAATTCAAGAAAAATGGATATTTCAAAAAATTAAAAAAATATTTCATGGAATGCAGACAGAATTAAAAATAAAATACTTTACAATCTTCTTTTCTACAACTATATAAAATGGATATAGCATTATTCAGAAACTAATCTCTCTGTTGAAATACATTTAATGTTTCTGATAATTATATTGTAATATTGCATGTTTATTTACGAGTGTTACATGTAAACTCCTTAAATATTGGTCGGAGTGAAGACGCAGAGGATATGTGGCTTTAAGGAAGACAAAATAAGTTCGAGGTAGGACGGTTTCTGGTTCTTTATGAAGAAGTAATGTTTAACAGCCATAAAAGTTATAGTGATAGTGATAGTGATAGGAGTGAGGAGGCTGGAGTGAGAAGGGAAACTAGGAGTGATAGGGGTGAGGAGGATAGTGATAGGACTGAGGAGGAATAAATGTGAATTGGTAACATCTGAAAGAACACAAATAAGGCAAATTTTGCATTGATGCACTGAAATGGGGAGCAGTGCTATTAGTGCACGGAGAGATAGAAAAAAACTTAGAAGCAAATCTGTGTGAAATTATCTTTTCTTGACAATGAAACATTCGAATGAAGGCTCTAGATGTTTTAAATATTTTTTCAATATGTTTTGTTTAATAAATATAATGCAAGCTAGAAAAATGTACACTTACAGCACAAAATTTTCAAAAATATCTACAGGCATGTATTTGAATATATTGGCTTAAAGCATTAAATAAGGTGCAACCATCTACAGGCCATCCTGGCATCCCTAATAACAAATACTGTATTCAAGTCGTAATTTAAATTACTACTGTATGATCATGAAATTGCTTCAATTGTAAGTTATTTTGCAGTATGCTGTTTATTGAGTGTAATGCATTGTTAATGTTATTTTTAATTGTAGACTTGTAGTATAAAAAAGTGTATTATTTAATGTTTTTATGAGCACTTGCTTGCACTTATCACGTTATTGGTAAGTAATGTATTAGAAATATTGCTTACTTAATTTTTAAAATAATTCAAATTAATTTCTGTTAGAACTGAAATTAATGTAATGGTTTTTATTAATAAATTCTATGTATATTTAAGATATCAAAATAATTTTTTCATATATTTTTATGAAGATAATGTAAACCTATTGACTGTTTATGAATGTATTTTTTAAAAATGTTATGAAATTTACTGTAATTTTAACTATTTGAAAACAGACTTTGTTTGATATTTTCCCGGAAGTTTTTAAGCAATAAAATGTTATTTTATTATGATCTTATATTAATGAATATTTTAACTGCCGTGTCAGATTATTTTTCTGCTTTTCTTATTATTCTAATTAAGTTAAAATTGATATAATTGTAATTGCACAGAAATACATTACTAACTCATTACAGGTGTCTGAAATAGATAAAGGCTATGGCTGATCCGACATTGGCGTCTTGCCCTTTTGGTCTTTGCTGCAAGGATAAGATATGTTAGAATGGAGCGCTTCAAAGCCGGAAGTGTTAACTGCAGGGCAGAGCAGGTTGTTTTTGCGGATTGCGTCCAGAGATGCCTGAGCGAGTAAAGTCTATCCGAGAGTGGGATGGTATTCCAACAGTGCAAGAGGCCATGATTGCAGTACGATACTGTAATATCTCCCCCCCTCTACAGTGCCTCGACGCCTCACATTGCGGCGCCAATGTAATATCACCCTTTATTATCACGACGCCTCACGTTGCGGCGCCAATGTAATATCTTCTACTTTAATCAATCACGATGGCCCACGTTAGTGCGCCACTGTAATTTTCTCTTACAAAATCTCACGACGATCTTACTCATCAATCACGCCCAGCCGTTGGGCGTCCAATGTAACCTATCCCTTCCTCGTCACGTGCACTATCGTGCCCTGCCCTAGCCCTAAATTATAATTGGGTGCCACATTATCGATTGCCCGCACCTCTGCTAGCTCGAATTATTATTTATTTCTTACCGTGTCGTTGTCCGCTCACTCCATACGGAGTTGAGGTAGGGTCCGTTTCGTTCGTGCCTGGGTCAACTTTCATACCACTACAGAATAAAATACATGGAATCAAGGAAATTATGAGCCATTGGGATGTCATGCATTTAATTTTGGATTTTCTTCCTGATATCCCTTTCATTAAACAATCTGCCCTCCGACTTACGAAACATAACAACACAAATACATAAACACACAGGAAGAGAAAATATAAACATGCACCCTGAAAATACAATACAAAGAAAAATCTCATCCATCCATCAGAATGCGCATTCTGTCGTGACCTTCTTTAAAATCCTTAGCCTAATATCATAACTTGGTATTCGACAGAATTTCTTTCTTTCTTTGGACTGAGCAAACAAACCAAAAACAATACAGTTATTGCACAATTCGTGCCACTTCACTTTTTGCAGCGATGTCACCTTCCGTCAGCGCCTGTCGCTGCTAGTTGTCAGTCATTATTCACGCACGCAGTTCCCTGTTCAGCTGCCACCAGATCCTAGATGCACTCCTCCATTTAAAGTTTGCCAATGCATCCACAATTATTGTTTCTTGTACTAATCGCGTCTTCCCTGAATGTTATTTCTATTTCTCGCGACGTATATATCTTTCGCGACGCTCCTGTTTCCTGCGCCTAATTTGCGTAAATATTGTCCATGCAGATTTTTCCGTAAATTTTCTAAACGAATTTAAATGAATTCGATCCACTTAGTCTAAACAATTGTTTACCAAAATAACAATAACTTTTACACGACACTTCCGGAAATTTCTCCAAAATGTTAACACAGCATAAAACGCGTGCGATCATCCTCAGATCCGAACTCATTCTGCCTGTAAGACATTTTACATTGTTAGTCCCTACAATCCAAGTGACTGTCTTTTTCAAACATATGTCCATCACCATAATAAATGTCGAAAACTTTTACATTTTCGCTGTTTTCGAGCATCTTGCGTCTTCCCTCTGTTTCATAATTTTATTAACTTTTGGTTTGAAATGTCCATTACCAAATTCCCTTTCCCGTTTCCTTTTCCAAAAACCTTTATTTACCGTCTTCCACTCTGATGACGTCTTCGGTCGCTCTTTTAATTCTTTCTTAGTTCCTATGCTAGGGAAATTTGGGATACTGATTTATTCCGAGCCTTACATAAATTCCCCTGCGCCGTAACTAATTTTGCCTGATCTGAATATTTTTCCCATAATTTCTGTAAGTTTGCAAAATCCACCCAGACATTCACTGGATATTCAATAAAACTCGTCTTGTTGTATATTTCAGGAGTACAACAATGAGTTCCAGGTCTTCCATCTCGCATGTTATGCATGCAATTTATACAATTTATAATATTTACGGAACCTGTAGCTCAATAACGTGGTTCTTGTTTTAAATGTTTCAAATTTGGGTTCTATTCATTGTTCATCACACCTATTTCTGCCTTATGTTTTCTATTGTTTTCCCTAATAATTATGATTCCCGGCGCTGTTGTCTATTGTTTGTTTCATTTTAATTCCTCCTTGCTACATAAAAGTTCCATGCATTTTTGCGGGCTAGTCCACAAATCATTACAATACTTACACACTGAAGACAATGCAGAATCAAGTATGAAGAGAGCCGCACTCGGGAAAAGTATCTCGAGAAATTACTAATGACAGATGTACGATGCAAAAAAATCGGAATATTTTTTTTAAGGTCAAATAATGACATTGCAATTTTCCGTTCGTGCTGTTAATATGTTTCACATTATATCTATAAATAAAATCAATCGTAATGGAGAATTTCTATTTAATTTTCACATCCTCAAGTATAGTGAACCAAAATGTTAGACCTCAGTAGTTCACTATAACCGGAATTGACTGCATTACTATTCCGAGAGAAGTCTTCAAATTATTTACTCTGCTTTACATTATACGTATTGTTTGTTTTCGTTTCTATATATTACTATGAATATTGTGTTACTCAGAATGTGAATATTTATTGACTTTAACATTTTTTCTATTCAGGCAACTAGATCATTTTTTGGACACATTCTGAAACAGTTTTGTTCTGCCATTTGCTCTGCTTTTAAAAGTATCTTCACCAGCCATATGTAATGGAATGCCAGCTGTTAATGTCTCAATTGGTTGGTTCTCTGATTGTGCTAGTGAATGGACCTTATTAAAACGAAAAGTCCTCTCTCATCTGTTGAATTTGAATTCTCATTTTTAAAATCTAAATCATTGAAAAGGCTGAAAGTACCAACAAAATAGTACGTTAATTCCTCACTAATTTACGTTAATCCATACCGTTTGAACTACCGTATTCTTTTACTTCACTTATATATTCAATATGTTAAACCCATGTGGGTTTATTGTCTGATAATTTGTTTGAAAACTGGTCGCTTTAAAGGCAATTCTGCTTATTTGAGTTAGACATACGTTATTGTTTAGAACTTTATGACTATTAGTAATTTATTACAATTGACAAATACAATAAATTTGTGCAATAACCAGTCATAATAAAATTATTTTATTTACTTAATTTGAGTATTTGAAGTATTGTTTTCCTAATGTAATTTAATTACTAAATATAAAGTATTTTGCCTAACCCAGTGTATATGGGGCCCAAGTGCCAACTACATATTTTCTTGAGTCAGAATATTCACAAATTTTGAACAATAAATTGTTGAATGGTAAACCATTTTTCTAAAAGCTAATTTCGCAACTTTGAAAGGTAAACGTTTTCACCACGACTTAAAAACTTAGTTAACCAACTGAAGATTTCATTTTTTATAATGCTTACAAAATATTATTTCATATCCTCAGCTGTAGGCTTACTCTACTAGGAAACGGAGAAAAAAAAAGATGCTTATCAGAGATTCATATAGTAAAGCTAGAAGCAAATATATTGGCCGGCAGCACTAGCCGAATTTGTTTGTGCTCCGTGAAGTCAGAAAGGTTAAGCGAATTTTGAAACTTCGCGAGTTCCTAGTTGGGTGACTGTAGGAAAGGGAAACCCTGGGATCTAAGGGCGTGAGCCTTAGATCCGGGGGTCCTAAGTTGCCGAAAATTACAAATACTTGTGTCAAATACCAAATGTTTATTTGTATTTTTACTTTAAAATGTTGACAGATGAGTGTCCTTTATTTATTTTATTGAAAAATTTACATAAAATCCATTGAAATGTATTTATATACATTTAAATTATGAGTCCTCTTTCACTACTTTCTTCTTAATTTCTTTTTAGAATATTTTGTACTGTCACCAAAATTGTCAAAATGTACATAAAAAAAAGAAAGTAACTGCAGACCAATGTGTCTCTGTAGTCATTTAAAGAGTTCCCGAACCTTTTTGTCGTGTTTTTCGATGGCATTGTGTTTGGCGAATAAGCCGATAGTTCGTATTAAATTTTGGTTGCTACCGACGCTAAAATTAGATACGTCATCAACGCCTTCCATACCTAGGCAAGAATGAGGCAGGCCTAGTACAGAGGGGTTGGAAAATGTAAACGTCTCGTAGGGGCCTTTCCAATACAAGGGTAGAAATGTGACCATGGATAATTTCTTTTCCTCCTAGTCTTGCAAAAGACCTGGAAAAGACTAGTCTGGTCGGTATGCCCAATGGCAATAGGAAAGAAGTACCGAATTCTTGAAGAAATCTAAGATGTTCGTTTTAGCTCTGTTATCTACAAGCACTCTGACAAGCTCTCAAGCGAAATCTAACAAAATTATCCTATTCTTAGTAGTATGCAACCCGGTGTGCAAAGCAACACTGCCACTGAAAACGAGAACTCTACTGTTTTACAATAAGACAAAATGTGAGTCGATACAGTCGACCAAATGACTCGCAAATACAATGTGCGAGCTGACACACGGCGATGGCCCGTTCATGTATTTATAATATTTTAGATTTAGCGATGATCAATGCTCATTCCTGTCATGCTGGCCTTTGATTCAAACATTTCACGCAAATCTTTCATCCTGAAAGTTGTAAAGGAAATCTTATGCAGACATGTTGCATGCCAATGATGTCCAAACTTCAAATGTTGCTGTTCGTAAATGATGCAAATCGCACTCTGCATTGAAACCAAAACAAAGAAATTATGACACAATTGCAAAAAACGTGTGTGTGTAAATGTCAGTAAACAAACTATTTGCAGAAAATTGAGGAAACATAGGGAAAGTAAAAGGGAAATGTGAAAGGCCTGCAAAGAACTTGCTACTATTTTAAATTTTTTGGTTACTTCATATGATAACCCAAAAGTAAGAAATCTAGTTCTATGGTTTGTAATTTAAAACCAAATATAAATTAGTGAGAAGGACTAACCTTGTGCAAAAGTTGCAAGATGCAAACATTGACCTGTTCTTCTGATTAGCCCTATTTGTACCAAGTTTGGCGGTTGAACTATAGTTCATTCAAAGTTTTGTAAAATTTGTGTTTAAAATTTTTTTTAAATTTTTTTGTAATTAAAACCTTAATTTAATTTACTTATACGGCAATAAACTAAACATTTCTATGATATGTCATGATTTTCTTTTTCTGTTTTAAACGAGCAAAAAGTCAGAAGACAAACTCAATAGAAAACAAACTGTTAATTTACTTCAAAAAACATTATAATATTTAAAAATCATGTTTTGGTGATAGCACAAACATAACCTAATTGTTATAAACGAATGCAGGCTACATTTTGTACGTCAAATATAACTTCTTTGCATTACAAATGCATCTCCTACTGCTGGAAGAGTTAGAAGAAAACCAGTGGATGAGTTATTTGTTCCTGCCCTCGTATTATGTTCTGGTGAGAGCACAAACATTTATAATTGTGATGAAGCAATGGCGTCATGTAAGACTTCCAAGTCTTGTAAATCTACTTTCTGGCAAGCTTATGATTCATCAAAATCTACATATGGACCCGCTGGCAACCTAGGCAGCGCGTCCGCATAGCGTGCTGGGTTGTGGGGCAGTAATGGATTTATAATGGTAATCCGTCGAAACAGAGCCCAACGTTTTCGCCATACCTCCGGCAACTTTCCCCCATAGGGAACAACTTCACTAACGGCTTATGGCCCGTAATAAAGTAAAACTTCCAGCCATAAATGTACTTATTAGATTTCTTAACTCCAAAAATTACCGCTAAAGGTTCCTTCTCTATCTGTGTGTAATTCTTCTGGTTCTTGTTTAAAGATTTGGACGCGAAAGCAATGGGAGCTTTTCACTGCTTCATCTTTTGCGACAATACCGCCCCTCACTCCATAATCTGACGCGTCAGTCGCGATCGTAGTCACCCTATTAGGGGTGTAGTGGTTGAGCTGTGTCGCATTGACGATCGCTTTAACTTACTAAGTGCCACTTCACACTCTAGCGACCACACAAAATTCATCCTTATTTTAAGCATTCAAAAGGGCTGGAATGAAAGATATTTTTAATAAACTTGTTATATAGTTGCTTTTTCCTACCAACGCTTGAAGGTCCTTCACATTCTTGGATGCCGGAAGGTTTTAATGGCTTCACGTGGTGCTCAGTTGTTCTAATACTTCTGTTACTTCATGGCCCAGGAATGTTACTTGCTGTTTGAAGAATTAACACCTTTAAAAATTTACTCTGAAACCCCACTCATATGCCCCAACAAATCTTTTAAGTTTTTTATATGCTCTTCATTGCTTTTGCTCGTCACGATAATATCGTCCAGGTAGTGAATGAACCCTTCACCTGTGACGTAATCTGTTCTAGAAGCTTCTAAAAAATAGCAGCTGCTAAAGCAATCCTGAAAGTTAACCTATTATAGCTAAAGCTATTTAGCTTGGGGCTACCAAAGAGTGTTAACCACTAATACCTTTTGCTTCCTTGTCGAGAGTAATTTGCAAGTATGATACTTTAAGTATAGTTTTGTGAATGCTGGCCGCCTGTCAATTTGAAAACTGTCTTCTGGTTTGGGAATCGGGTACTGTTCAATTTCTAGTTGCTCATTCACCGTGCTTTAAAGTCGCCACATAGACGCACATCCCCACTGCTCTTTGACACCACTACTAGAGGCGTAGCCCAACTGCTTGTTGTCACTTTTTTAATTATTTCTGCTCCTCCAACCTTTCAATTTCGCTTCTACTTTTCCTCTAATGGCCCACGACACCGGTCGTGCCTTAAAAATCAAGGCTTAAAAGTTAATTTCACTTAAACTATGCCTCAACTATTTTGCATTTACCCAATCCCGGCAGAAACACCTCCGAAAATTCATCCTTTAGCTCATCGACCAACGTCGACACTTTCTCCTGTTGCAGGTGAACACATTTGCCACCACCTCTAAGCCAATTTTCTAAAAACTGTCTAAACCCAGAATGTTCATTACATCATACATGTCGACCACCATTACTTCCAAACTGCTTTTCTGTTCTTATAAAATGCGGGATTTTTTCACTTTTCCTTCAACCTAAAGTTAAAGGGGTCTTTCCAAATCCGAAACTTGTTTTCTTGCTCTTTCTTGAGACTTCCTAATTTTTGTATGTGTTCAGATTTTTCAAAGTAACCGTCGCTGAGTCCACCAAAAATTTCACTTTATTTTCCAACTCTAAATCTGGGAGAAGCCTATTTTGTCCTCACTATTTAGCATTTGGTTCACTGTGTTAGCCTCCATTTCTTCTTCCGCCAACCTCCTCCTTTCCCACCTTTCAACTTACGTTGCCAACAAACTTACTTAATGTGGCCCATTTTACCGCACTTGAAACACTGTGCTTGCACCTGCACTGGTGTGACTTCACACAGCCTTTACACGACTTCCTAGGTTTGTTATCGGCACTGTAATTGCAGCCTCTATAAATGCTACTACCCGAACCGACACGCTTATCTAATCGCCTCTGATAACGTGGTACCCTTCTGACGTCACCCGACTCCGCTTGAGCTGGAAGTCAAGGCCGTTTTCGCTACTGTATGGGTGCAGGAGTTACTCTGTTCTCTACAATGGTATGGCGTGCGCATGGGGGATTGGACCAGTTGCGCTTCGCCTACGTTATCTGCGCTCAGTCAAGTTGCTGTTGTGTCTTGGCCAGGGGTGCCATGGCGCCGGGGAGAGTTGGTCGCCAGAGGACCTACATTTATTAAGTCGGATAGTGGCAGATTGATGAAAGGTATTAAAACCGCAGCTGTGCGGTTGCGCTGCCAGCCTTGCCGGAAAATGTGGCTGCTAACGCATTATCACAAGTATGAAGTACAATCCATACATTAGAGAAATCGGCTTCATTACATGATTCTTTCTGTCACCCAGGAATTACTCGAATGAGTAAAATGAGTAAAATGTCAAAACCTCCCTATACGATTGGAAAAGTGAAGAAGGTATGCAGTATATGCGCTGAAGTAAAACCTCGTTTTTTTAACCACAGTGTTCTCATAAAGCCACATCAACATTTGAACGTCTCAGTATAAACTTCAAGGCCCAATACCATCTGAAACACGCAATAAATTTCTGGTTTGATTATACTCTAGGTTTCCTTTGCTATACCCTGTCCCATATTATCGACTTCTTCAGTTATTGAAGCTTCAAACATGTTTTTGCTAACATCGGATGCCTACATTCATTTGGATAGTGGTTCTTCATTAATATCCGAAGAACTTAGAAACTACCTGCATTCCAATGGTATAGCAGCCAGTCAAACAACACCATATAAATCATGTGGAAATGGTTAAGGGGAGATATATAATATTAAATGCTATGACTCTGGCTTTGAAATCTAAAGGACTAAAGATTTCGTAATGGGAGAAAGTGCTAAAGATGCTTTAAATGCCATGCGAGCACTTCTCTGTACAACTATAAATGCTGCACTCACGAAAGAATGTTTCATCATAAACGAAAATCAGCTTCAGGTGTAGCTCTACCTTTGTTGCTCACAACTCCAGGTCAAGTGTTTATGAGAAAACGTCCAACAAATAAGTATGATCCGCTTGTAGAAGTCACCTTGCTAGAGGCAAATCAAAACTATACACTCGTGCAATCACTTGGTCGAGAATCGACGGTAAACCTTGGCATCTTGCTCCAACAAATAAATGGCATGTTGAAGACAAAGTACCTGATTAAAGACGTTACTAATAATTCACAACCTCACAAGATGATCCGCCAAAAAAACCCTTTGTTATTCAAAATTTAAAATCTCTGAAGACAGACTGGCTGACTCGGAAGATCATCGAGGAAAACCAGACCGCCTCATATTTGGACGATTACGTTCTAAAATGAAAGGCAGAATGTAATGATCTTGAAGTGTAGTGTGTGTGTGTGTGTATATATATATATACACACACATATGTATATGTATATATATATATATATATATATATATATATATATATATACTGTTACGTTTCTAGGTGGTAAATTTAAAAAGTCTCGTATTATTTTACTAAAACGTTTATTTTGTTTCTTAACACAATCACCGAAAACACTTGATTATTTATTTACACTAAACTTCTTTTCCTTTATTTACACTACACTTCTTTCAGTTATTTACACTAATTTCTCTTCAGTTATTTTACACTACACGTCTCTTGATTTATTTACACTACACCCCTCTTGCACACTCGCACAGTCCTAAGCACTGCCACAGTTCACGTCCCCTGACCACAGTACGATGCACTGACCACGGTTCACGCCACAGAGCACAATCATGCACTGTTATTCACCGCGATGCACACACTTCATAGTTGAGCTTCCATGCGGACTTGAGACTGACCCGCGGTCGCCGGCCGTCGCATATGTACCCGTCGCGTACCTGTCAAGACAGTCCAGAACCTTCCGGACACCGCGACTGTTCTGGAGTAATCCGCCGGCAGGTGATGCAACCCGCGCTCACGGGCAGCTCGTGGTCGCCGGCAGATGACGTAACCTGCAATCACAGGCACCTCGGGGTGGCGCGGCGGATGACGTAATATTCGTTACAATACATATAAAATTTCAAAATAATGGTTAGAATTGAAAATACTAGTAAAATATTAATATTCATTAAAAAAATTTAAATGAAGAATGGTGAGCGAGATTTAAGTATGCCATTAAATCCACATTTCGTAAGCAAATCTTTCTTAATCATGAATCTCAAATGGATAAATACACACGTGAGCGAACTGCGAGTCTGTATTCTGTGTGTATTTATCCATTTGAGAACCATGATGCCCTTTTCATCAAGGTCGATGACGTCACTACAGTTGCCGATACTTTACAGTTATTTCTGACTCAAAGGCTCAAGTAAATGTTTTGTTTTAGTCTATAAAATGATCAATATTCTGTTTTTCTCGGAAACTGTAGTAACTCGATAAGAATAAACACAAGCTACTTCCAAGTTCAGACTTACAGCGTGAAGCACCAGAAAATTGAAGAGCGCCATTGCGTCTTTCTTTAGAGGCGACAGATTTATTACTACTGCTGTGTGATGCGATAAAGATCACACGGCATCGTGTCTGCCGCCCGTGTAAGCGGCAACATCGCTCTGCGCCACCTATGGCTGTAGAAAATGAGACAACACGAAGACTTGGGAAAGAACAATAATAAGAAATGATGGATTTCACGACTTTTCCAGGCGGGATATAGACGTTGCAAATGGTAACGGAAATAGTTCGGAAATTTACCCAAACGCAAGATATCTGCAGAGTGGTTCGTATGTCTATTTCTTTCGATACCAAAAGAGTGTGTGATAGTGAAGTGGCGACTCCGCCATGGGCATGAAGCCATCGTCTACGTCTTGCCTGTAGCAACAAAAGCCGCGTAGAGAGGGGTGTCAGAACGGAGATGTGTTCTGCAGGCAGAACCACGGGTCTATGTATAGACATTATTAACTTCAATTCGACTGAACGGTACTAAAGCCACTTATGTTCCATAAGAGTAGAGCCATAGTTTTTAGTTCTTAGGTTTTGGTTCTACGGTGGGTTATGTATCAGGTTTCTTTGTCTTCTTTTCCTTCTTTGTTGACGGTAATGGCTTGATTCATGCGGAGTTCTCATTCCCGGCAGAGTCAACTTGACTATGCTAGAGAGGGTCGCATGTATTAGGATACCACGGTCCCTTGAAACAGGCGACCTAGATCTGGCATTAGGACCTGTCGGCCTCAGCTTCTCTAGATGTGTTTGCGTGTTTGTTGAAATATTTATGGTTTTGTTTCCGATTGTGTTTCAGGCTGACAAGAGATTTGGTATTGGCATCTCCGCCGATGTCATCAAGGACACCTGGCAGGCAGCATCGCGCAAACCCGGAGGCTTTAGGCGTTTGGGTTTCAAAGTTGACTTTCTTATTTTGACTCACGGTGTCAGCGAAACGTCGGGCCATGTCCACGGGTTTCGTTTCTGGTAACGGCGTCGTGCCTCCGAAAGAACTTTCTCAGAGACCCAGATCTTCTGGATCTCGTTCTCTTAAAAATGAAGCACTGGTTGGAATTAGATGGATGTTTCCACAACAGTTCACGCACTTTGCCTCTGTGGAGCAGCGAGTCATTACAAGCCTCCTTCCACAGTGCACGCAGACTGCGCGCTCATGCAGCGAGGTTGCGTATGGTCAAACCTCTAGCATTTAATACAGCGCAGAGGGTTTGGAACATACTGCCTAACACGGAGATTGTAGAAGTCTACACGATTTCTTCTCTGGTAGCGATGGACGGTCGAAGGTCAGTATTAGAGTTGAGGTAGGAGTGAGTACCCTATTTACTCTCCGCTGAATCCTGTAAATCTCTGACACATCATATGGCTCAAAGAAGGCTTTCAAATTTTCTTCCGATTCGGTAGAGAAGTCATCGTGATTTACCACACCCTTGCAGAGGTTTAAGGTTGTGGGCGGACACATGCACCTGGAGGCCGGCTATTCTTTCAGGTCAAGGATCTTGCTGATCTGTTCGTCAGAGCGACATTCAAAGGATTGTGCCGTTTCTCTGACGGATCACCGACTGAAATTTACCAAACTTTTCAATTTCCCCGGCAAGTTTGATTGGGCTGAACTTTATAGTTTCATTTTCTCTTTTACTTGACATGATGAGAAAGGGGGCTTAGTAGGTCTGTCTGACTCATTACAGAAAACTCTCCAGATTAACTGTTTCACAACAAATCTCCTCTTCCTTATGGAAGAGGGCGGGAGGTTTTTTTCCATTAAGAGGATATCAGATTCATCCCTGTGGTCCCCACCCA
Organism: Teleogryllus oceanicus; assembly: GCA_964035755.1. Taxonomy (NCBI): domain Eukaryota; kingdom Metazoa; phylum Arthropoda; class Insecta; order Orthoptera; family Gryllidae; genus Teleogryllus; species Teleogryllus oceanicus. The sequence continues at coordinate 45,046 of CAXIVR010000259.1, read as the reverse complement.
CCACGGAGCACAACAAGGGACACTCCATCGGCGTGCCAGGTTGCCACGGGGATATAGTGGGGTACCACAGCGCTGCACCGCCGTGGATCCCCGCTACCCTGGAGTTCAGTAAGGCCTAGTCCAAGCCGGTTGATCGGGAGTCGGTTAGCCCTGACCGCCCGTCTAGAAGAGTCCGTAGCCACAGCAAGTGTATTGAGACTCAGGAATGTTCCCAAAATACGTAAGAGCACGTATCCCTAGATGCCAAGGAGTTCCATGTAGCACGAGGAGAGTAATTGGGAAAAAGACAGGCCCCCCAACCACCAGGACATACATTCCCCCCGACACGGGTCGCCATGCACGGCAAACACATGGGTGGGCGTTCAGCATACAGAGGGGCCAGTGAAATAGAAGAGGGAGAAGAAAAAGACAGGATGGTATAGAGGAATGATAATGTAAAATGGGGAAAAGAAAACGAGTGTGAAGGAAAGGAATACTTGAGAGCCCTCTGTCAAGACGTGGATCAACTCACTCGACGGGGTGATGAGAGAAAATTGGCCAGATCCCCACCGAGTAACAGATTATCTGTGGCAACTGATTGAAAAAAGCATGGGAAGAGGTTGCACACGGAAACAATTATGTAGCTGCATTGATTAATTCTCTTCCAGGCGAATGCCAATGGTATTGGAATCTGAAGGATAATGAAATCCGCATTAAACGGTGCATTTAGATACAATTTATAAGAAGTTCCATGCAGCAGAATGAAGGTAAATCCGTTTTTATATTTTTAAATAAATTTTATCTTTAATGTTTTGTAAGTTTGTAGTACGTATATATAATGTATTCAACATGTAGAGATAAGCATATATAGAATACAATGATTTTACAAAATGTTTTATTTCCTATACAGCTTCAATATCGTCCCGTCCGAGGTTACTCACGAGGATAGTCCGAGTCAGGTCGTGACGTCTATATCTCATTTGTGTAGTAAGTTGTTTACAAGCTAAGAAAATTTCAATTTGAGTACAGAACAGATACTGACGCAGTGACAAAAACTGTGAGGTGTCCCTTACAAATTCAGAATTACGAATGGAATCGCTTGCGTAGGGTGATGACGAAAGGGACATACACTACTCCACAGTCAAGTTTTTGTAATTTTACTTTATTTTATTTAAAACGATTACCGCATCACAACAGAGTTATACCATTAATAGTTATTAATATTTTTTTAATTTCGAGGTAAGAACTGGTTTTAAATGTCTCTCAAAATATTTCTGGGGCTAAGGCACTGAAAATCCCACCTCCTTGGAAATTTTCTGGTTTCTCCCATATTCCTAGCACGAACTAGTCCAGGAGAAACGGCGGTCACGTGTTCAATAGCCGTTACGAACGCAGTAAATTCGTGGGCGACTATGTTTGTCGCCAAATTACAAAAACACTCATATTTTCAAAAATTCAGCATGACCTTACTTGAAGATGTTTTGATGAACACATTTCATAAAGAAAAATATGTATCTTCACAATGTAGTTCTAGGAAGAAGCTGACATTTTTTAAAATTTTCAAAATTAGACATTTAAACGAACATAAGACCTGCATTATTCTCTTAAGCGTCCTTTAAGCTACGGTCTAAATTTACTCAAAACATTTTGTGTTTTAAGAAAAGATGGTTTAAAGAATGGAAAATGGCCTATGTTGGACACTAAAATTTCGCAAAAATACTCATGTTTTGGAAAATTGAACATGACATTATTTTTAGGTATGTTTCTTGATGAACATATTCCATTTAGGAAAAAATGTTTATCTTCATAATTTAGTTGTAGGAAGTCACCGATAAAAATTTTTTAATTGTTCAATTTTCGAAAAATCAGGTTTAGCCAACATGAGATCTACACCATTCTCTTAAATGTCCTTCAGATTATGAAAAACAAATTTAATCAAAACTGATGACGTCGTTTTTAGAAACTTTTGAAAATGTCTCTGGGGCTTCATGAAAGTACCTCCCAAAATTAAAATATCGCTTTCGAATTCATGGGACCGTGATATCAACAAGATCGATTGAGAATATCAATTTTGACAAAATCGGTCGAACAACTTAAGCCCTAGCGTTGTTCACGGGCGGAAGACGGACAAAGAAACGTTTTGCCGTCATTCAATTTTTCGGTAACAACGACCCACAAAACATGAATTCCGGCTACACAACGTGTTAAGGATTTCCTAAATTTAGCAAATTAATTTATTCACTTTTTCGTTACCAGGATGCGACGGTTTTCTGCCGAAATTTCGCAGTTTTCGGGGCACGAATATACACTTCTCTCCTTACGATAGTAAGTGCGAGAAAGTAAAAATCAATACAAAACATTAAAAGATCAAAATAATAAAACAAAAAATAAAATGAAATATAAAAATAAAAATATACAAACCTTTATAATATTTCCCAATCCCTTCCAACCATTCTCGTTCTATCCTTTCTTCCACCCCAATTTCCGTCTTCCTAAAAGCCTAATAAAATAACCTGTCCAACCCAAAATGTATTAACCTCTATGTTATTTTACCAGCTTCAATCCCGTCTCAGTGCGTAGGCAAACTAGGAGAAGAAAACCCTCACCACTAACACCTGGCTGTAGAGTCCCAACTGGGACAGACAGCTGGAGAGACATCAACCTCAGAAGCGTTGACAATGAGCGCCAACTACAATGCGCTCCAGCAACAATGGACGCTGCCAATAATGGGACATATTTGCTTATCAATTCCTGTTACAATTGTTTTGTTTTTCAGTTAGCATTGTTGTGATTAAATGTTCTTATAATGCTTGTTTATGGACCACGATTTCTTGTTTCAAATACATTAAAAATTATTTTTGCCTGATCTCAAGATATTCTAAAATCATTCTTCTTAAAACGTGAGTCTTCATTTGAAATGAATTAGCCATTACAATGGTGAAGAGTATTCTTTAGATCTTCGTTTTCCGTATATGCGTGAAAACGTTCCTACAACACGCCAATTTCAACAAAAATGCCACCTATATTGTCACCGTTCTTTCAAAGGTTTGTGTGTGTAAAATTCAGTCCGAAATATGAAAACAAGAGCAAAGTTTTCATAATCAGCGGTGCAAATTTCAATGTTCTAGAGTGAATGGTTTAGGAGTGAATAGCCAGTCGAAGATGGCCTATTTTAGAGACAAAGTCTTTAGAGGCACATAGTGCGTCCGAACAGGGTACATGAGTGTTTTTGATAGTACAATATTTTGAAACAGGATTTTGTCTCTAGAATTGAAAAATTAGCCATAGTTTCCGATATATGTGAATTATAACCCATTTCTCTTTTTTATTAATAATGTAAAAGTTCAATGACTGCCACTGTTGAATTTACAAAATTTGACCTGAGCCGATTCGTCTTTAAACTTGATCTTAACTCGAAATTTAATAGCTATTACAATGAAGAAGAGCATTTTTTTCATAAGAGATTTCTTTCTCCTAAATTTGCGAAAACTTTCCTAAAACACGCCATTTTCAACAAAATTCCATCTAAATTGTCGCTGCTCTGTCCAGGTTTCCTGTGTGTAAAAATTCAATCCGAAATACGAAAACATGAGCAAAATACTCAATCAGATTTGTTAATATTAGTGTTCTATAGCGAATAGTTTCGGATATACTGACATTCAAAGATAACCGTATTTTTGAAATGTTGAAAAAATACTTGTTTGAAAGTCTCTAGAGGGCACATTTTCCGTCCGAATGCGATAAAAGGAAGCATTTTGTGAAAGTTTACAAAATTATGAAAGAAGATTTGGCCTCTGAATTGAAAAATTGTTCTAGTTTCGAGATATGTGCCTTTAAACCAATCTCTTACCTAATGAAAAATTTAAAAATCAGCGACTCCATTTCAAAGGGTGAAAAATAACTTCTGTGAAAAAATGCCTCTAGACGGCACATTTTGTTGAAAATGGCGTGTTTTAGGAAAGTTTTCGCGAATTGAGGGAAAATGAATTTTTTGTTGAAAAAATGTAATACCATTGTAATCGCAATTAAATTTTGGGCTAAGACCCAAATTTTAAGAAGAATCGGACTCGGGTCGAAATTTGCAAAATACAACAGTGCCTGTCGTTGAGTTTTTACATTTTTCCTAAGAAAATATAATTAGTTTTAAATGCACATATCTTGGAAACTATTGCCAATGTTTTTTAATTCTGGGGGCAAAATTCTGTTTCAAAATTTTATAAACGTTTAGAAAATGTTTTCATTTAGCCCATTTGGACGATAAATACGCCGTCGAGAAGTACTTTTATCCTCTTTTTGTTTTGTATTTTGGTATGGTATTTTGTACGCTGGCAACCTGGATGAACGGAGACTATTTGGATTGCATATTTGCGGAAAATAGCGTGTTTTTGTGAAGATTTCGGGAATTTTTGGTAAACGAAACCTCTGATGGAAAATGCTCTTTACCATTGGAATCACCATATAATTTCGAGTTAAGACCTTAGTGTTTAGGAGAATCGGGCTCGTGTCGAATTGAACACAAGTGGGGGTCGTTGAACGTTTATTTTAACAAGAAAATAATGTTTTAAATGCTCATATCTTCAATACAATGACAATTATTTCATTTCTGAAGGCAAATTCCTGTTTTAAAATTCTATAAACATTTAGAAAATGCTTTCATTTACCCATTCCGACGATAAAAGCGCCCTTTAGAAGCATTTTCTCAACTAGTTATTTCTCATTTCAAACGTTTGATCATTTTTTCACTTGCTGTATCTCCGAATTTGCTTTAGAACGCTGAGATTTGCACGTTTTACTATGGGTACTTCTACTTTTGCTTAGAAACTTGTGCTGATTCGTCTGTAATAAATATATTTAAAAAACTGTGAAAGCCCCTTTGTGCATTTCCAACATCACGGCGAGGTGGCTCTAGACCAACTTTGACATGTACTATCACGTAAAACTCACCGTTGAACTGACATGGGCACAAGCGTTGTTGATCAGGTGAGAAAACACATTTATAGTTTAGAGAAGTGTAACAAATGCAATATTTCTAGGAAGACCTAATACAGTAAATCCTCTCTGAGGCGAAAGCTGGATAAAGCAGAAACTTGCTTTCGTTGGAAAAACGTGTTAGAAATAACTATTTTCAAAGCAAAGTGCACTGGATAAGCCAGAAACCTGAGTAACGCGGAAAAGGAAAATAATATTCAGTGCGACGGTTTGAAAAATTCTGATACTACAGAAAACATGGATAGGATAGAATGTTTTAAAATTACTGACTTGTAACTGTGGCGACATTATACCAAGAGACATCAGAGCTCGTCCATTCACTTTCCCATCAACCTCGTCCGGACGTCGTATTTCCACGCTACCTGTGCAAAGCCACTGTTTATTTATATTAGCACCGCCCTTGCAAGCCCGTGTGAAGAAAAAGAGTCGCAAGTACGATCCTTCCAGAATTCTTGTAATGCGTGCTTTGAGTTCTGTTTCTAAACGTTTTCTGTAGTTAAGTCGACGAGTTGCAGGTATTCTGTTAAAGTGTTTATGATGTCAGGCGGCTAATTGAAAACGATAACTATTGAAGAGAATATTAGACTAATTGAAGAACACGAACAAAGCCACACTTCTGACAATGTTTTGATAAAGAAATTTAAAGTAGTAAACTCTGTGTATTACACATAAAAACGAAAACAAAATCAAAAATGAGTGTTAAATAAAGCTTTTGTTCGTGGTTGCTACAATATTAACGAGGTTCTAAGGACAATAGTCGAATTCGTGTAGATTGTTTGAGAACCATTTAAGAATACAAATCGAGAAGGTGATAATGGGTAGAGCACACAAGTTGATGGCAGACTGGGGTTCTGATAGTTGAGAGAAGTTTTTGATACTACCTTGAGTAGGTTGGCAAGCTCAATTTTCAGCATGGTCATCAGTTGGTGATGTGAAATCATACGTCCTTGTTGTAAACCAAGGTATTAGTAGAAGACAATTCATTAGCTTCCAAAGCGGTGATGGTTCCTCCACTAATATTCTCTCATGTGAGTTCACTAGTGAGTTTACCCTTCAGTATTGGTTGTACTTTGCATTTATTAATGCCTAGTTGCACTGTTACGTCCCTGGAGAAATCTTCATTGACATTTATCTGTTTAGACCACGCATCGTACCAGAGTAGACTTGATGTCGTCACATATGCCAAGTCTTATGTGCAATCTTTCAATGCCTCTCATTTCGACACCCATTCAAGTCTACTAGAAGTGTTGAAAAGCCATTCATTGCAAGCATGAATCAGTTCATGATCCAGTAAGGGATCGACTATCACTTGGAAGATTCCACGCTTTATATTTATTTGCTTGGTTATCATTTCTTCGCTTTTTTGAAGTGACGCGATTATTTTTTCTATTTGCCCATAATGGATTTGAGAAAATTCACTTTTGTCAAGTTAATACGATATAATGACAACACATAGAGTAGCCAATCATGCGGAACCATGTCATAGGTCTTTTATATAATCAATGAAACAGGTGAAAAAGTTGCGTTTCTTCTTACATGCTTGAGGCATAACCAAACTATAGTGAAAAGTTGTTCTTTATTTGGTCTATATTTCCTTAGGATTTGTAGTATCACTGGTTTTCGGCTTTATGTATGGTTCACCTTACAGAAAATTTTCGATCTGCGTCCTGGCGCACCCAGGTAGCGCTTTGGTACGAGAAAGTTTCCTGTGTCTTCTATTTCCCAATGATTCATTGTTCTTTTATACTGCATATTGTTGGCTTCTCAGTCTCCCACGGGACTGAAGGTTTTACTTGCTCGACCGTAGAGTTGAACTTGGGGAGACGGGAAGTGGTAATAGGAGAAAGGTGTGTTCGGTATGGGTAGGGATAGAAAGGTTCCTTTAGGATATGTGGTATTCAAAGAAATGGCGAAGACACATGTCTCTGAAAGATGGACACATTTATTCAGATGGGGGCAGCGGTCAGCTGCTCCGGTTAGTCGTCTCTACGATATGGGAAATCCTGAGGCACTATGCAACAAAATACTCGAAACACTACACGGTGTTGTTGTTATTATTATTATTATTATTATTATTATTATTATTATTATTATAACTGAACCACAAAGGGAAGAGTTTGTAGAAAAATATTAACACTAAATGTTAGCACTAAATCGAAAAACCTTGAATCGAAAAATCGATTTTGATTCAAAATACAAATGTTTGATTATTTCACGCAGCAATTTCTCATACCTCGTTCTACGTCTGTATTTACTTACTCATATAGTCACTACCACGACACCTGACGTCATACGACGAGGAAGAAAGACACTTTAGTATTGAATGTGCCATTTCAGAACCGTCGTTTTGTTACTCCAGGTCCCAATTTTTACACACGTGACAAAAGCGTTTTTCCAACTGCAGGATCTTATTACATTTACTGAAATCGGGTTTTTATTTCAGAAGATCTTAAGAAAACTTTATACTCTGATGAGAATGAAGTGGGGTTATGAACAAATTATGACATAAAATGCAATTAGGAAATAATTTATTAAAATTCAAATGCAAATAAATACTATATTAAAACCTTAAAACTAGAACACATGATTGAAAAATAGGCAGTTGTTAAATTAATAACATTGTAGTTATTAATACATAACAATAATGTTTAGAAAACAGTGGTAGATAATGGGGATAACCTCCTACAATGTTATAAAATCATAAAAAAATTTCCTTGGATCCTTTGTTTGTATACAAATTTAAAATTAAAAACCCTTTAAAAACTTTTATACTGGTACTAATTATCACTCACGGAGCACAAGGAAAATATAATATGTATGGGGAAAGGTAATAGGGAAACATTTTTGAAGAATTGGGCAATCGGGATTCTTTCTAAGGGGAAACCCTTAAAAACCAACCTGCCATGAAGTCTTTTTGAGAAAGGGGGGAAGGGCCCAAGTTTCATTAAATATACGATATTTCTGTATAACAAAGTCCCCAAATGAAAAAAGGGGAAAAAAAGGGCTTTTCCTTCATCGTGAGCGAGTCCACTTGTCACAGAGGTGCAAATGGCCAGGCCAGCACCCGCAAAGGTTTTGGTAGAAATAGCCCTTTGGAACCCGTTCGTCTGTAGGCAAGATGTTACGACCAACGAATGCTGGTTTTTTTGCTTTCACCAGCGTTGTTTTCCCGGTGGGGGCTCAACGGCAGGAAAAACGCAACATCCTTTCACGCCAGGGGGTCCTCCCGCCAGGAAAAGTAGTCCCCAAACAACGTACTTTCTCGTTTTCCCTTTTTAGTGCAGTGCGAACGTTACAGATAAACAGCAAGGGGGAAAGAAAAAATTAAAATTTGTGGAAATTTTAATACTAATTTCCATTTTTTAAATGTTTTAAAAAAATTAGTGATAAGCAATGCCATCGAAAAGTGAAAAATTTTTTTGTATCTAATTCAAAAGATTTGATGTTGATAATTTTCAACACTAATTATTCATTTATTGGGTTGATTTTTAAGAATGCGATAGTAATAGGGGTATAAATGGGGAAAAACGGGAATTTAAGATGGGGATTTTTTTTTGTGCGATTTTTAAAAGGACTGGTTTTTGAATTTGCCCCCAAATTTATTTCAAATTTTCATTAGCAAAATATTGTCTTTTTTATAAATGTTGCATGAATTTTTGCTAAAATGTCCCAATATTAGAAATATAAACAATATTTTATTATTAACAAATAAGGACATCCCAAAAATGAAATACTTCGAATTTCTCAATTCAAAAAAATTTTTTTCCCAAAAAAAATGATAATTTGACAAAAATGATAAAATGATTTTTAAACCCAAAAAATGATAATTATGAGGATGGTTTCCCGTGATATCGAACGGCAGGGAAAAATTTTCAAAAAACCCACAGAACTCCAAATTTTTTTGATAAGTACCCAGTACAAAATCCCCGTTTGAACCCAAACCCGGGGGATCTTATCCTAAAAATTTTAAAAGGGAGGGAAAGAGCGAACAGCGAAAAAGATCCCTGTTTTTGCAGTTATAGATATGCACACATTTAAAACTACGCCCAAATACAAACATTTCAGCTGATACAATATATTACAAAAATATTTTCTAATGTGCGAGGATATTTTTTTCTACGTTCTTAAATTTGTACAAAACTTTCTCTCTCTTTAAGATTATACTTTAATTAGATATACGCTACAAATACAAATTACACAATAAAAAATTTTCCAATTGGTTAAAAAATTGCGCCATCAAAACCGACAGCATAAAGGAAATTTTTGGTTAATAAAACCCCGATCAATCAATAAAGAAAATAAGGAAGGGGATTTTCCCACGCCATTTTTTTTTATTTTATTAATGTTTATCTATTCTTTTTTTTTTAGCTAATTACTGGTGTCGGTATTCCAATTGCGAACGACATTCAGTAACGAGGGAAATTTTTGAAGTAAAATTACAACGTCCCCCAAAAAACGAAACCCGAGTTGGACAACCATACTTCTTTCCCTTTTGGGAAAACAGCAACGGAGCATACTTGTGCTTTGGGAAAAGGATGAGAGGGTAAAAGGGAAATATTAAGTAGGTATGTCGACGTACATTATTTTAGTTTACTTTAAGTCTTTTTTGTATACCGTTGGATTTCAAACAAATAAATATATTTATTTTCAAGAAAAAAGTCACTGGTTTTTTCAATTGAAAATCATATATATAATTCAGAGTAAACAAGTTCAATACCCGGGAAAAACCTTTTTTTTAAAATAATTTGATAAATTTTTTTTTTTAAAGAGTCATAATTTTTTCATGCAGTAATGCCTCTTGGATTTTTAATCTGTAGAAAAAAAGGTTTGGGAAAACAGGATGTGCTAGTGGCTATTCCCGGAATTAAAAGGGTATAATTTTCAAAAATGTAATATGGTATAATGTTGGGCATTTTATATTCAGAATTTTGAAAAAATTTGTTAAAAATTAAGACAATTTACTACTGTTAATTTTCTAATGTAAATCTCCCTTAAATTGTCAGTTTAATGAGCAAGCCCCTTTTGTTTTCCAATAGAAAACCAGTTCAAGCTTCATGCATGGGAACTCCGAAAACGTACAAAATCACGGGAAAAACGGTAAATTTTACGGACCAGAGGCATCTCGACAGATTTTATTAAACTCGGGGGGAAAGGGTATTACCGATTTGTTAAGATTTTTTTTAATGTTTCTATTAAAATGAAGTTTACCAGACGATTGGAAGAATGCAGTTGCCCCAACCAAAAATGGTGAAAAAACGAAAGTTTGTAATTATAGACCAGTATCTCTCACTTCCATATAAAAAAATAATAAAGGCATTTAATAGCCGGGTACATTCGCCGCGAAGGGGAAAAAAGCGAACGGGTTTTTTCCACGGACCCATGGATTTAGAAGAAAAATATTCCTGCGAAAGCCAAATTGTTTCTTTTCCCCAAGATGTAGCCCAAAGTTGACGGGGGGGGAGGGTGGATGCAAATTAATAAAATTTTTGAAAAAACATTCGACGGAGTCCCCATAAGATACTTATTGGGAAATTATTAACTTGAAGTTGATGCTAGAGTTCGAATTGGCACTAGTTTTCGACTACGGGTATTTTACTTTGGTTTCCCAAACAGAAAGTGTTTTAGGGCCATTATTTAAGCGTACGTAAAATCCCATGTTAACGTACAAATCAAAGGTGATTTTTTTGAGACGTTTTGTTTATGTACCGAAAAATAAAAGGGAGCGTTGACGAACAAATATTACATCGGGATCTAGAATATTTACTGATTGGGCTAAAAAAGTAAATTAACGGATCGAAAAGAAAAAAGAACGTTCGGACGGGGACAAAATTTATGAAAAACCCAGACCATCTTTTGGGTTGAGGCCATCACCCCAAAAAGACTCATCATGTAAGTATTTGGCATTAATCTAAATGGAAAATTTAAAAGGGGGAGAAGCATATAAATAAATTAGTAAAAAAAAACTCCTTGCATTTGTAATTTAGTCCTTGCATTTTTGTAATGCGAATTCTAAAGAAAAGTTTTGCCAACCCCAAAGAATTAGCATATCTTTAGCCCTCCCCGGGAATCCCCAAATGTTGGGATCCATACAGAAAGTCGCACCGGAATAATCTAAAATAGAATACAGGGGGAAAGCGAATAATTTTACCTACAAAACCCAACACCAATAAAAAAAAGCGGGGAATCTCTGAAACAGAAGAAAAAGGGGGGCGAGACTTTGCGTTCTTTATTACTCTTAGTAGGAAGGAAATTCGGGTTAGACTAAAAAAAACAAATTATTAGGGCCGAAGCCATCACAGTCAAAAAATTCGAAGAAGGAAACAAAATTCAGATCTTGGAAAATTTTTCCTTTTGTAACAGAACAATTAAAGACTGAAACAGTTTCCCCGGGCAGAAATTTTTTAAAGCTTTTCCTCTCAATGACCGAAGTTTTGGTTAAGTTAGAGCAAGATGAGAGTAATAGATTTTAAAAAAAAATTAAAGTGCTGTGAAGTGCTTAGTGTAATTCAAAGAAAAAAACAGTGTAGTGTAGTGCTGTCAGTGCATTTAAATGAAGTTAACGCGGAAATTTAAATTTAAAAAATCTTTTGCCAATTTTTAGAGCTTATAATAAATTTTAGCATCCCCAACATATTAATTATTGAATATCATGACAGAGTTGAAATAATTGTTATAATACCCCAATATTAGTGATAGGGATTTTTGGGCATCTTGGGTTTTTACTGTACCCCTTTTTTTTTTTATTATTATTTTTTATTTTTTTTTATTATTAATATTGTTTTTTATTTTTATTCCCAGGAAACCCAATTGCGTTCAAATAAATGTAGAAATGATTTATGCACCATTTGTAATTATCGGACTGATTCTACGTGGTCCCCGTTTTTCCCATTTTAAAATGCCAATGTCTAAAACCATCAATGCCTTCTGGGATGATTTAAAAGGCAGCGGGCATTTGACCCCAACAGCGGTTTTGCAGCACAACTGATGCATATCTTACTTACGTAAGTCATCACTTTTTTGATTTAAATTTCATTAATATTGAAAAAAACTGTCAAATTTTAAATTTTTTAAAATTTTTAGATTATCTCCTCTGACCTTCTAATATTATTAAATTTTAAATTTTAAACCTTTTTCCCAAATTTATATAAGAATATGGCCGTCAGGAAAATATTACGTTAATTTTATTATTAAAATTAATCTTCAACTGCTTTTTAAAAAATTAATATCCGGCTAACTGGGTCATTTTCTTATAAGAAATAATCCCCTTGCCTACTAATAGCCGATTATTCGATCCCACCCACAGAGGGGCCCGGGGAATCAAAAAAGCAAATATACTTTTCCCTGGCTACTCTTTTTGCTGGGATTTGGCTAAATGAAAATCATTTTTTCTATTCACAGAAACTTGTACGTTTATTCAATTTCCATGAAATTTTCCTTCAAAAAAGGAAACTTTGGTCATGACCAGTTTCAAACCTTATACTGCAGTCCCCGTCTTCTCGTGCTTTTGGCCGATGTCGCCGCGTAAAACCTTTTTCATTTTTTCCGGTGTCGAGGGTTTTCCGGTCCAAATACCATCTTTTTTTTTCCGTTCTGGCAAAGTGTATTTCTAACCCTTTGATCCTCACCGCCTCAAAGGTTGATAAGTCTTAATTAATTTGCCTTCTTCCCATTTTTCCTAGGGTTCCCAGTTTTTTACGCGTATGCTTAAAATAAAAGTTAAATAAAACTATTATCTGCTTAAATACCCCAGTCCTTTTGGCCCGGAAAATTCGGGTTTTAAATTCTAGCTTTGCACTCGAAATTTTTAAGTTCCAATTTCAGCACATTACATCAATACTCAAAGCCCGGGGACAACCATACGCCCCAAAGTAGTTTTCAAAATTTCCCCAAACTTCCAATATCAATTATCTACACACGACCCCACAGCACCACGGCATAAGTTGGAATGAATCCATATTCCCCTTTCACCCCTTCAAAACTCGGCCCTTTTTTTTTACTGTTTTTTTTCAAAAAAAAACACCCACTTCCGTGGGAAACCATTGTTATTCCAGCCTCGCCAATCCTAAATTATTTACAAATTCAACTACCCGCGCCCCAGACTGTCATTACTTTCTGGGCCCAATTCCCAAAAGTTTACTTTATCAAAGCCGCCCCCCGTGGTTCAAAGCAATGAAGTTTGTTGACCTCGACGACAACTCGTCTAATTTTCTAGGCCCCATATTTACAAAAGGTCTACCCTTATAATTCACCTTGTTTACAATAAATTACCAATACAATATCCCGATTTTGGGATGTCACTTTATAAGAATAAAAATTGATATTTTTCAATTTTGTTTGGGGTTTTAGGAAAATGTATTGAATACCTAATAATCAATTGAGGTTAAAACCTAATTAAATTTCCCTAAATTGAATACCAAAAATTCAATTGAATATCTTTTAATCAAAAAAAGGGGCAATTGCCCCGGAGTTTTGATGATTTTCTTAAGATGACACTTATTAACAACGTTTTTTTCATGATGAATTGCCTATGGTTATTCTTAGAAACTCCCCTGATCTTCAGTGGCAAAACAAATCCTTCCGTCTCACAAAAACCCATCTTTTAACTAGTTAATTGTTCTTCATTTTTGATATGGTCATTTCCCAAAGCTTCAGCATTCTTTCTAGGGAATTTTTTTTGTTTTTAACGGCTAAATTGGCCCCTGAATTATTAAAAGAATTTGGATTGTGTGGTTTTTTTGGAGCAGCTTCAGAAGTGTTTAGCCTTGATCTTGAGCAAATTGCCACCATAGTTGGATTTTAATGAAATTTTTCCCTTTTTTGTCTGTCGACTTGAAGACTCAATAGGCCACGGCCTTAAAGGATAGTTTTTTGGTGAAACATCGAAGGTAATAACCCCATATTTTTTTTAAAAGTGTTTTTTTCTATAGAAGTTTCCCAAAAGCTGCATCAGCCCACCCCCCCCAAAAACCCCAAATTACGTGATGTTAAAGTTTTTAATTACTTCAAATTTGGGGGCGATGGTGTAGGGGTTGGCGTATCGGACTGCTATCCAAGTTAGCGGGTTAAAACCCGATAAAACCTTTGGGAAAGGGGCAAAAAAATTTTCGTCCCCTTCCCTTCGGAGGAAGAAAAACCGGCTGTCCCATGTTAGCATTTACTGCGTAAAAGATTTCAAAGCCTAAATGACGCCTCTGGGGCTAAATTCAAATCCCTTTTTCCCGTCGCCCATAAAAATTCTTTCAAACCCGGATTGGTGAAAGGAGCGTAATAAAAATTTGTGTGGTCAGAAAGGCAGGCCTCATGGCCTAAATCTCCCCAAGAAAATAAGGCAAATTAATTCAATTCAATTCAAATTTTTTTTGGATTAGGGAAACCAGATCTTTGAAAAAACCAGAGAGGGAGTTTTAAATTTGGGTAAACTTATTCTTGAAGTCACCTAAAAATACCATCTCAAATTTTCGGTCGAAATACATTTTTGGTTCTTTGATCTGTAACTTTGGACCCCGTCACAAGTATGGGTATTGGAGATGTTACAAAGATTACGATTGCCCGGGGGTGAAGAAGATATGATGCTAGTTTGTTTTCCAAAAAGGGGGATTTTTGAAAAATAGATGGATGGAGGTTTCCATTATTGTCGGTTTCGATTTATGTGTCGGGTTCCTGTTATGTTAGAAGCTATTAAGATTTTTAATGTGTTCTGGGTTTTTTTAACCGACGCACCCGTGACTTTTTTAATATTTTTCGGGAAAATTTCTGAAATTTTTTACTTAAAAGGTTTTTTTCTCGAATGGGTAAAAGTTCTTTTTAAAAGGGAAAGATATTTCCCTATTTTTTTTAAAAACCTTTTGACATTTAATACATTGAAAAATATTTAAAACAAAAAAGGTTTTTTTTTTAAAAGAAGAAGTTTGAGTTTTTTAAACCAAATACATGATTTTTTTTTAAATGAAAAGGCCCTAGACATTTTTATTAATTTATTATTGAGCTGTTTAGTAGTATAAACATTAAATTTTTATAAAATTATAAAATTAATGAAAGGGACGCTTTACTCCCGTCGTTTGTTCATTATTTCTTTGGGGAGTTGTAATAAATAGTTCTATTTTTTACATCATTACATTATTACATACATCTTTATATTATTACATTATATTACATTTTTTTTGATATCTTATTTGTTCTTTATTTCTTTAGTGAGATAATAATTTGAAAGATTGAATGTCATTTTTCAGAAAACTTTTTTAGTGTGAAGTTATTGTTATCAAAGGAAAATAGTTTTCTTTAGTTCAAAGGGTTTTTTTAAAATCCCAAAGATTAGTGCTTGTATAAAAATTGAAATTTTTAGTTTTAGTCTAAAGCTGAATAAAACCCCATAAAAAAATACACCCATTATTGAAAATCCAAAAAAATGGATCCAATTTTAAAAGGGAAAAAAATTGAGGGTTTTCTGGGGAAAAAACTGTTTCAGCCAATATTTTGCAAAAACCCAGAGCTGTACAAAAAAAAAACAAGTAACATAATTTTTTAAAGAACTAACGTAAACGAAAAATCAAAGCCCCAAAAAAGAAATATGAAACCCAACTTTAAAAAAGCAAATTGTATTTCAAAAAATTATAAAACCCCTTTCTTTTTGGGAGACAAGAAGCAATGACAGGATAAAAAAACCTACATTTTATTAAACCCGTATCTCTAGAGAACTTCCCGAGCTCTGAGGCCCATAACAATCAACAATGGTTAGACTGGAAACATTCCATCGGGTCATCCGGGCACCCAAAGAGCATTTGGGAAGACTCTCCGCAGATGCGTATCATTAACATGAATTTTCCTGTTGCTTTTTTAAAAAATTTCGGGAAAATGGCCCCCCAAATTTTTCCTTCATTTATTTATTGAAGAGAAAGGAAGTGCATTTATAAATATAATGTATTTTCGATCTTCATTAAACCCTCAAAATTTTAAAAAAATTACAGACGTTAAAAATAATTTTCCAACCTATTCTAAACATCAATATTAATGCCAGGGGTTTTTCCTGTTTACATCACCCCCTTTCAAAAAAAAACATCTTGGGAGTAGGGGAAATTTCAATTTTGTAGGAAAAAACCAAATTTTTGGAACAAATTTTTTTTGAGAGGAAGAGAAAAATGTTTTTAAAAAAGCTTGTTAACGCCCATCTGTCTGAATAAGTTGGTTTCTTTTATGAAAACCCAATTGGTATTAAATCTTTTTTTCATACTTTGTTTCCCCAACAATTCTTCAAACCTTCGAGAATTTTTTTTACCTTTTTTCAAAGCTCGTACTATATTAATTTTTTTAAAGACATTTTTTTTTTTATTTAAATTGTTATACAAATATAAGCGTTAAAAAAGATTAACCCCTCCATGACAAACGTAACTCGTAGTAGGTATCGAGACATAAGAAAATTTTTTTATTTAAATTTCCCGTTCTTTGTGTCTTATCTTGTATGTTTCCCGTCAAAATTTTATTTTTGTTGAATAAGAGCAGGATCATTTTCGTGCCACATCGCAAATTAATTTGAATTTACCTACAATTGTTCCTGTCATTTCCACAGTCCGTCGTCGTCCAATGAAGTCCACGATTCGCACCCGAGCGCGATTACGTGGTTGCGGAACCGGCGGGGGGGAAGGGCAGGCCGTGTGCCGCCCTGGAAGAAAGCTCCCCCCATGCCTTTTTTGGGAGATGCCCCCGCTTGACTTTTTTCACAAAATACATTTTTGTTCTGTTTTGTTTTATCTTTTTGTTCATAAATTTTTCCCAATGAATTGTAAATTAATTTTTTATATTTAATGTAATGGAAAGGGCCATGATATCACTGATTCTAAAGAAACATACGTCGATATATACGCAGTTTTTTAAAAGATAAATTATTTTAGAAAAAATACAAATAAAATTAAAGAATATTTGATAATGAAAATTTAGGATTTATTAGTTAATTGGAGAATAAATTTAAAAATGGATTAAGGGCCCGGGAAAAAAATTTTTGTATTATATTTTTCACTTCCCCAACTTTGGTGTCAGAGATCCTTAAAAAAAAAAAATAGTTTTCGCATTCAAATTGGTTTGCCTGTGAACATATCTCTCTGTATTCACCTAGACAACACGTAAAAGCTGAAAATTTTTTCCCCAAGGAAAATTTTTAAAAAAAGATTTATTTGTAATTATTTTGTAGAATAAATTTGAATAATTTTTAAATTTAAATTTACTTTTTCATATTTTTAAATTTTGGGAAAAAATTCCCAAATTTTTTAGAATTGGAAAAAAAGAATGGGAGGCTTAGGTCTACTTCTGAATGTATTTTTTTAAAATAAAACCCAAGGAACGATTATTTCTAATATTTAAATTTCCCTGTCACAATATTACAGTTGTAATGCGGTTCATATTTAATTTAAATACTGTATTGTTTTCCCGAAATAAAAAATATTTTAGTTACAAATTAACCGTTTGGTGATCCAATTTTAAATAAAAAAAATTTTTTAAAAACACTTAGGGTACACAATTGTTTTAAAAATAAAAGTCCCATAGTGGTTCAACTGGTTTATGAAATTTCGTATTTTTATTGATACGATATTGATTATGTGTTTTTTGTGTTTCGTAACATTTAACACACTAACATAGATTCGTATAAACTTTTAAAAAAAATTCACATAAATAATGTACATTATTTCCAACACTTTGCCAGATGACATTAAACAATTAAATTAATTAGAAAAATTTTAAAACCCCAAATGAAATCGTTTCTGCTGTTCTGTTTCTATACAATTAGAGACTATACTGAGCATCACAAGAAAAGAAACATTAATTTTAAAATGATACATAATGCATTATTTCCCTTTTTCGACTGTATAAATGAGTAAAAAAAACTGAAACAACTATTTTACTACAGCTTCCGGATCGATTTTTTATCTTGATCGGGTTTTTTCGTCCAGCCCCCTGATTCATTGAGCAAATGCGAGATGGCCCCTTGTTTTGCTTCGGGACATAAAGGGAATTTGATTTTTTTTTGCACGTCTTCTAGAATTCGGGGGGAAATAAATTATTCCCCTTATCTTTTCCCCATGTTGTCGCGGCGGGAAGTATTATTGGCACAACATGAAAAGACCCAAATTTATTGCTTTTTATCCTTAAAAATAGATTTTATTACATGGGGTGTTTTTTTCCCAAAAATTAAGTAGTATTAAGTGTGGGATCAAGAATTTTAAAAATGTGAAAATTTTCCCTTTTCCTGTACGTCAAAAGTATTTTTTTTGACGAAAAATAAAATAAAAAAAAAGAATTATTTCATTGACTTAAAAAGGTTTTTGATATAAAATGTGATCAACTGCCACCCTCCTCCCCAGTTTATCTTTCCCTTTATAACAAATTTTTTTTTTTGGTTACATCAGTTATGAGTATAGAGTTTATTCAAACTAGATGTGCAAGGCATTTTTTTTTGAAATGCAAAATGTCAGTTTTCTTCAACTGCAACAAATTTTGGCGCTTTTCGAGATGTAGATGTCAAAAAAAGTATTTCTAATTTTTAAAAATTGGGATATAAATTTTTTCCGGATGCCCCATATAAATTCATATGCCTTCTTAAGTTTGTCAAATTCCCAAATTCCCTCAATGACCTTTCTCTTTTTCCAAAACCCAGTATTTGAAAGGTGAAAAAGCGGGGAATTTGATTAAACCCGCCTTATGTGACAAACTTTTTAAATTAGAAAATATCAGTAAAAAACACGTAACAAAAAAGGGACTGGACCAAAGGTCAACGGTACAGATAAGTCATGAACGACCGTGCCGTCCGTCAGTTGGCACAGGGGCGCGAATGGTGGCGTGGCTAGGGGGAGCTCGAGAGAAGTGTTAGCGCTGGGTCCCCGAAGTCGGCCATCCAATGAAACAGCCATCGTTTGCATTTTATTTTTCATCTCAGCATTGTGTTTCAGAAATTCGTCTAAAAGCCCCGCCCCAAACGAAATATATTATTTCGTCCGGGAAACGGTCGGGTATGATTGGGGGAGATGTACTATTTGCTTTCATGGCCCCAAAAACCCGTATTATAAGGTCCCCTTTTAAATTTTTTTACAAATTAAAAAAAATGTTTAATTTAATCTAGAAATTTTCCCAAAATAGAATAATAATCTGATTAATTTGTTTTTTTAAAAACCCAATTATGTTTGTTCGAATAGTAAAAGTTTGTTGAAAAATGGGATTTCATTCTTGATTTTTATATTTGGAAATTAAATAAATATTAAATGAAATCACAAAATGACTAAAAAATTATATTGTTTATTGGGAAATTATATTAATTTTTACAGAATCGAACATGGTTCCTCTTCATATTTTTTCCCAAATGAAAAAGTACATAATTATCAAGTTTTTTAAAGGAGAAAAAAACTTGGGAAATTTTGAAATGTATGGGTTGTTGGGTTGGTGTTTGGGTTGGCAAGAACATTTGACGATTTTTAAAAAATAATGCTCTGTATGATGCTTTAATTTCATAAGTGAGTAATATTTGTTTTAAAAGACATTTATTGCCTGAATATGGGAAAAGAGAGTTTAAAAATATCGAAGTATTTAGCAAAAAACTTTTTTAAAGAAAACTATGGGTTAATAAATTAAAATTATTTTTGGGCAAAAAGATAGTTAGATTTTCAGTGTAAATACATAGGAAAATACAAACCATATTTTTCTTAAATTAATTAAAAAACTTTTTCCATAGTTCTTCTTCTAAATTTTACTTCTTCAAAAGCAAAAAACCAATCGATTACTTTCTATAGAAAAATTTAAAATTTCAAAGCAAATTTAAAATGAAATTTTTTGAAAAGAGAAAAATTTTTCCCGACCAAGAACGTCAGTGCCCCTCAAAATCAGAGCTTCTAATTTTCAAAATACATTATTTAATTCAAACGTTGAAAAAACCCCCAAGTTGCCACAACGGGGACATTATTTCTTCAAAACATTCTAAGTGCCCCTTGGGGTCGTGTTTTCCCGGGTGTTTTGGGATTGATGACCCCTTTTTAAAATTTTTTTAGAAGATTTTTTTGGGACTAACATACATTTTTAAAATTATTAAAATAACATATCTTTCCCAAAACTTTTACGGACTGATCATGTACGAAGAGTTTTGGGACTTTTTTCTTTCAAGAATAATTTTCTAAATACTTTTTTAGAAGTATGTAGTGTAAATTCCCCGTTTAAAGAAGTACTCCCCAAACCAATATCTTTGAATAAATTTACAAAGAAAAATAATCATATTTATCTATTATAGCTTATTATTGGTTTGGCATCCCGATACCTCTGCAAAATCATGCAAAAAACCTGGGGTGGTAATAAAAACCAAAACCCTTTCCCACTAATCCCGACAGAGTTTTTATCAACATACGTAGTGGTGCTGGGATAAGGAGGCGAAAAATATTTTCCCAAGCGTTGGAGTGTCTATAAAGGGAATGAAGCTCATTAACAAGAAAGTGTATAAGTAGATATCGAGAGGGTTATTATAAACCCCTTTTTTTAAAAATATTCAAAGTTTTAAAAAACAATTTAAAAACAAAACAAATACATACAGAAAATCTTTTTTAAAATATATGTTAACAAATTGAAACAGTTAAATAAGATGTTTTTTTAAAATTTTTGAAAATAACATTTAGTTATTTTAAAAAAGGGTAAAGTGTTCCCAAATTATAAAGGAATTGAATTACTAAGATGGAGTCTTTTAACATTAAGAATAGTATTTAATATGAAAATAAAAGGGTTCAGTAAAATTGTAAACATATTTAAAAAACAGAAATGTTTTTTTGGCGATTCTTTTCTTAGAAGGGGGCCGGGACTGGATGGACCCCATGCTTACTTCAATGATTTTGGAATCTGCAACAGAATTTTTGATCACAGCGGATTGGCAGCAGAATTAATACGCATTTTACTAACGGGTTACGTTGATTTATATTTGTATTCAAGATATACATTATATTTATTTAATATAAACTTAGGTGAGATAGGTGTCACTAAAAGAAACTAAAAGGTTTTTTTTCTAAATCCAGTAACGCTACGTGTTTATCTGGTCATGAATCTACGTATTTACGATGATGAAGATGATTTCGATAGATAAATCTACAATCTACGTGGGGATAAGAATAAATTTTAACTGAAATTTTAATGCAGTTCTGGAAAAAAATGTTGTTTAAATGAAACATTAAAAATTTCCCTTTTAAATGTCAGAAAATAAGTCACATGTTTTATATGTTTGTACATTTTTTTTTTTCTGGTCTGAAAGTCTTGTCTTCTAGAATATTTTGAAATTTTCAAACTAGTATTGCTACAGATTAGAATAGAGTTTTTCGTAATACTT
This sequence comes from Teleogryllus oceanicus, assembly GCA_964035755.1. Lineage (NCBI taxonomy): Eukaryota > Metazoa > Arthropoda > Insecta > Orthoptera > Gryllidae > Teleogryllus > Teleogryllus oceanicus. Next base: position 23,742 of record CAXIVR010000259.1, on the reverse strand, counting down.
TTTTTTCCTATTCTCTTGAGTCTGGGCTCCCTTTTTTCGGTTTTTTCAGTCTCTTTAACTGCAGCCCTTGAAAACCCTCAGAAGTTTGTCAGGGCCTTCAATATCTACAGTCCCTTTGGGACCCTTTCCCCCGGGGCCCTTCGCGCCCCCAAACACTGCAAAAGGAAATCGCTGCTGCGTACCAATGCGTTTTCCTCATGATATCCTTTTTTCCCCGGCCCCCACAGCCCCATTGGCCATCTTTTCCCGCTTTCCATGACGCAATCCGAGTAAAACCCGGTCGGGAGATTATGGTGCGTGTTTTTCCAACGCCCCAGTATCTAGCTGTGTCACGATGAAAAGCCCTTCCAGGGAAAGACCCAGAATAAGCCGTAGGGGAATGTGATAACCACAAGTCCCCCTTGAATGGTCGGATCCCCGGAACGGGGGAAACCCTTGGCACCGTCAGGGGCATTGTGCCAGTAGACTCTTTTGGGCCCATTTCGATGCTTAAAAGGGGGAGTTTTGACCCCATAGATCTGGTACATGTGATAATTTTTTAAACCCTCCCCCAAACAGATGCATGATAGAACAGATTAGGGAAGGGTTAGTTAAAATGTAGTAAAGAGAATCACCCCACGCCTCGAACACGATTTACGGTAGTTAGATCGACGGGAGTTTTTAGATCACCCAAGGGTGAAGTCCCCCCAAAAGTTTTTAAATTAAAGAAAAATCCCTTTGTTCTTCAAGATGGTAAAAAAAATTTTCTTCCCGGCCTAATTTTATAAAGGCTTTATGAAAAAAGCTTTGGTCATACTTTTTTAAGTTATACGATGAAAATATTTTTTCTTTTATTCAATCGTAGTAATTTGTTTTAGAAATTAGGCGATAGTAAATGTAACATACCTCCCCCAGGGCATTCTGGGAAATTTTTTAAATAAAAAAAATTGCAAAGGAAATTTACCCAAAACGGAATAGGTCCCCCGCAGTCTGGGAGTCAAGAAAAAACAAAAAGGTTTGTCAGCACTGTTTCCTGGAGGTAAAAGAAAAAAACCACCAAAATTTTAAAAAATTTTTTATCCAACCACAAACTATTTGACGATAATTCACTGTCAGTGTAATAAATGGACTAATATTAAAGCAAAAAAAAAAGAAAGTACGAATAATGACAATGTAACCTATTTTAAAATTATTGCAAACTTGTAAAAAAAAAAGTCATACGACAGACTAAATTTACTCGTAAACGTTGATTTTCTAAAACTTTTTTTTTCTATTTTATTCTTTTCGTTTTATTTTATAAATTTTTTTTAAATATTTAAAATAATAATTTAAATGCTCCTTTCCCGTGTACAAACCTTTTCTTAATCTGTACCCAATAAATGGCCGAGTGTTTGACTAGCGTTTGGGGATACAACTTTAAAACTTTCCCCAACATTCCCAGGTTTGAACCCCCAGTCTTAGTACTTGGGCTAATATTCCGAGTCTGTCTCGCTTGGCCAAATAAAAATGACTTGTAAACGTCACGGTTATGAACAATAATCCCATCAACAGCACATTTAGTAATGTTCAATTCTCTCAAAATTAACTAACTACAAAAAATTTTTAAAACCCAAATTTTTTTGGGGCATATACTAATCTACATATGGTTAGGCTTACTTTCAGGTAATATTTATTTTGGGAGAAAGTGTGTTTTTAAAAAACGCGAAAACCTTTTTACATATATCTCAATTTTTGAGTTAGCTTTTTTCACTGTATTTACATTATGTATAAGCAAAACCCCCATTAAAAAATGAATGAGAAATTTTTGTATTCCAGACTCAAATTAAGAAACTTTAGAGTGGATATAAAAATTAAATTAGTATGGAAAATTTAAAAAGTTTAAAAAAGAGTTAAAAGAACAGAACAGATAGATGTGGTTCTTACAGACGGAAAAACTCACGAATTAATGTCAGCTGCACATGAAAAACAATAAATATTTTGCAGAACTACAAAAATAGTACCCAATTTACTAATTCAATAGTTTTGAAAAATAAAAAAACCGGTCAAAAAAGAAAATTGATATCAACCAGGCCCATTTACAATTTTTAGGGCACAACAATGTATTGTATTAATGTATTAAACCCAGTGCGCTTTTTTTGAAAACTGTTGGCAGACATAAATTCTACACTGCCCAGAGCAAATGTGTTTCGGGAAAATTCCCCAAATTTCTCATTTCCTTCTTTGAAGAGGGGTAAAATGTGATCGAAAAACCCCCACACAATGTTGGTAATCATTAATTATAAAAATTTAAAAAAAATTTAATCAACAAGAAACGAAAAAGAAAATTAACTGGCATTGTATTCCCGGTCCCCGCATAAGATTTAACTCAAAATCTCGATCAAATTCCCCCGTTTTCAGGCCATCGTCCTTAACGAAATCCGGGGGTCACAGCCAGAACGGTTCGCAGTAGCGGGGGGGCAGTGGTCGCCAAGGGGAAAGAAGGGATGTGCGCCACTACAGGGCCCCGGTCATTCCTGGATTATTTCTCGCCCTCTCTGATCTTTTGAATATCGGGAACTTCATTCATCGAGAAACCCTTAAGTCGTCTGCCGGGAAAATGGATACGTTTAGCAGGCCTGATAAAAAAAAATTTTTGAGATTTCATATAAAAAGTAAAGACCCATCCTATGGAAGGAATGTTATTGGGTTTGCCTGATTGTAGTAAATTTTTCTACAATCGATTTTTTTAACAATGTTTTAACTAAACCGATTAGGGGTTTAAAAGGTTCAAATCTGTCTAGAAAATTCAACAATTTGCTTACTGCTATAAAGAACACTGAAAAGTGACTTTTAAAATTAGCCAATGTTAAAATTTTAAATTTTAAAAGCTCCAATTTTTAGTGTTTTTTAAAAAAATGATATATTTACATTTTTTTTTAATTTTATGTTTTAATAAGAGTTTGGGATTAAAATTCTTTTAAAACCCTTTCCCTCGGGAAAGTATCAGTAAGATATTTCTCAAAAATTCTTAATATTTCTGGAATTTTAATGGAGATAAAAAAAGGGGTTTTGATATATGTGTTGGCCCGGGCTCATTTCATTTATTTCATTTCATTTATTTTTCGTCAAAAAAATTGAAACGCGTATGACGTGCTATGGGATCCCACTAAAAAAAAGGGAAAAAAAGCACTCACTTTCACTTCTTTTTAGTGGTGTCTATCTGGGACAATAAGGTGATTGTGAATAATTTTTTTCTATGAGATCCATCGCATCTACTTACACAACATCTTACATTACACTGTAATCTGAGTAACCATTATTACAATGCCAGTTCTTAGCCCTTTTCAGACTTACAAAAATCAAATAAATACTTTGAAAAATGGAGTAAATGAATTTTTTATGGATTTTGGTATTTGATGATTTTAGCCGATATTGTCGGGGAGGAAATGTCCAACACTGCCAAATTCTGTCTCGCCCCACGTCAATCACCTTTTGAGTGGGCGAGGAGCATGATGCCCCCCCCTCTGAAATTTACCGTGCTAGTAAAGAGAAGGTACAGCTGCACTCTGGTTCAATCGGGGCCCAAAAACCCGGGCCCTAGTGGCAAAATTCAAAGTGCGTGTTCCGGGAAATTTGATTTAGCAAACCTCGTTCGGAAGACATATCACATACTTGAGTTCCAGTTATTTTCCCAAAAATTTTGTCGTCTTCACGGTCTCAAAGTTACTGTTGCTCGATAAACCCCGACTTCATTGACTTGTCGATTTTTTTTGTAAATTATAAAAGTGTTTAAATTATTTTTTTTGTGGATTTTGTATTTTGGGAAAAGACTTTTGATTATAAGGTAAAGGGATAGTTTTAAGAAAAAGTGTCTAATAAATTTTATATAATTTGGGTGAATCCCCCCCTATGGAGGGGAAACAAGGAAAAAGTATATTGTGGAATATATTTTGTCCTGCGTATTCCTGCCTCATTTTTTTATTTATCAGAGAATGCCCTTAAACAGAATATTACACATTTAGCTGCACATATCTGCACTTTTTGTTTTATTGCCACTTTACTGCAATGCACTTTGCTGTAGTAAAATGTAACACTAAATATCCCGGGGGCCTTCGACCTACGGAAAATTTTTTTCTTTGTATATATTTTTTGATTTTTCCTTCTTATAATTACTTTTAATGAAAATCATTTATATACATTTTTTGGGAAAGATAAAATATTAACCCGCGACCGCGAGGAATTGTATCCATATTTTTACATACATCGGGGGCATGTTTATAAGTCAACCTTTTTGAAACCGCCATTTTGAATTTTGAAATTTATTTATGATATTCAAATTCAGCTACCTCAAAAAACCCTTTTCCTCAAAGGGTCCACACCCCTCCTTTGCTTTTTTACATATATACTCTGACATTCCTTCTTTGCCATTTGCCCTTGCCCCTTTTTGGGGTGACACTATTTTATTTCTCAATTAACAAAAACATCCCAATTGCTGGAAATATTTAAAATTGCAAACCCCAAAAAATATGAAATAGAAAAAAATTGGGGGATTTATAAACCTTTCTAAAACTCAAACCAAAATCTTTACACTTTGTAGACCAACAAATCAGGGGTTTAGCGGCGGCGATGGTGTAACGGAAAACGTATCGGACTGTTTCACCCAAGTTCGAACCCCATCGAAGCCTTGGTTTTTGGGCGAAAAAAAACCTTCGTACCCCTTCCCTTTGGAGGAAAAAAGCCGGGTGTCCCCTGTTAGTAGATTTACTGCATGTAAAAAATCCCCAAGCCTAAAAAAACCCTCTGAGCAAAATTCAAATTAACTATTTTCGTCGCCCAAATAATACTTTTTTTTCTCCCATGGTTGGTGAAAGGAGCGTAGCCCCGGGAATTTTCGTGGTCAGGCGGAAAAAGGGAGGCCTCATGGCCTGAGTCTCGCCATGTAAAAATAAGGCACACAAATTTAATTCAAATCCCCCCCAATAAATAATAAATAAATCAAATGAACCTGGGTAATTTCCTCCCCCTGCTCTCTGGAATCTGAATCAGTGAAATTTCGCTGATACAATCCCGTGAGAGCAAAGTCACTGATATCTTCAGTCAAAATGTGTAGTTTTGCTGACAATCCCGTGAATATGAGAACCTTTTTTAAAATGACCGCCAGCATTTCACGGTTTTCCGTGGTAAAGTAACGTTAAACCCTACCGACTGATTGTCCAGTCATTCACGTCTTTTTTTGTTGTAAGCAAAAACCCCCGGGGGGACGAGTGAAATAGGGTGTTTCTTGTGGGAAAAATGAAAGTGTGTCTGGTTTTTTTAATTGGGGGAGGTAAGTAGTTTTCGCTTTTGGGGCTCGTCTTGTTGATAACTCTGAGACGTATTTTTTGGTGAATATTTAGCCATACTAAGAAATAGATTATGAACACGTGGGTTTAAAACCACTTATTTGTTTTTTTATTAACGGAAACTTCTTATGTAACTTAGGAGTTTTTAAAGTAACTTTTGGTGATACAGTGTGAAATATTCGTGCAATGTATAATTTCGTTTATGAAAAAGGGGAAAAGTCCCAAATGCGCTCGTTAAATACAGCAGGGCCCGGGATGCCAGCAAACTATTAACTCATTCTTTGGTTTTTCAATTTAGTTTGACACCAGTCCAGGAGTGGAGTTTTGAAAAAATGCAAAAGAAAGTGCTGGAGCCAACTGGGGACTCTAACACAGTGAATATTTTGAAAATTTTTTTAATTTTCCAAAGACCTTAAAAAATTTATTTATTTTTATCAATGTTCCTTCCTTTCCTTAGTCCCAAACACATTATATTTTACTCATTTACATGGGAGGCTAGTTTTCCCGGGGTGGAGGGGGGGGCAGTGGGACATCAAAACCATTTCCCACACCTGAGGTTCCCAATACAGACCTCATAATAATTCTTTCTACTTTATTTCTAAAAGTCATGGCGTATCTCAAGATTTCCTTTTCTACTTTAGAAAATACAAAAAATTGTTAAGGGAAAAATCATAAGGGGACAAAATCATGAAAAAAGACGGATATTTTGAACTCAAATAATAAAACTAAAGAATGTGGAATAATAAAAAAAAACTACCAAATCAACTAGAAAACCCAGAGAAAAGTTGTTTTAAAAAAAAACGAAATAAATGTGGGAAAGATCCCGGGAACGGGGGCTAATCTCTTTTAACCAATACTTTTTGAGAATTTCTGCCGATCCACTAAGGATCTTCAGGGACAAAAATTTAAAAACAGACAGTTCACCCAAAATTTTAGACACAACGTTTTGTTTCCAAAAATTCTTCCTAAGGGAAATTTTTCAAAATAATCGGGAAACTAAAAAAAAATATTTGTCCGGGGTTTTGATGAATTCCCGGATTTTTGTTAAAGACTTGTGGGGTATGCCATTAACCCCCCGTTAACTCACATATTTAATGCATCTTTATACTGGGAAAGTTTCCAGAATTTTCAAAACAGCTAAAATGAAGCCCTTTTTTAAAAAAGGGAACAAAAATGAAATTCAAAATTATCGGCCCATTTTCTTCTATCAGTTTTTTTAAAAAAATTTAAAAACTTTTTACGTACGAATGGAAAAACCCTTTTTCAGTAAAAAAAAGGGGCCAGATTGCCAAAATGGATTTAGAAAATCAAAATCAACGGAAACAGCTATATTTTCTTTTTTTTAAAGATGTCGCCTCATCATTGGATCAAAAGAGGCACCTATTGGGTTATTTTAGATTTTCAAAAGCTTTTGAGTCATTGATCGTGACATTTTACTTTCCAAAATTACCGGGTATGTTCTTCCTTTAAAAAACGATATCAAAAGTTGAAATACCTTACTGGAATGATGGAACAATGCATTTTTCCGACCCTTTTTCCCCTTGCATTTGGGGTTCCCCCAAGGGTCGATTTTAGGCCCTATTTTGTTCCTACTTTACGTAAACGATATGCCCTCGACGATTCGAAACTGAAGAACCCTTTTTCTTTGCGGATGATACAAAAAATCCTTTTCAATAAAGAAACCGGGATAGTACAATATCAGATGTTTCAAAAATTTGGTTTTGAAATAACAAATTAATAGTAAACGAAAAAAAAAACGGTTTTAAGAATTTTTCCCTTTCAAATAAAAATTCTGTGCTCCATTGAAAAGAACAGTGTACCATTTGACTGATGTTAGGGGAACAAAATTTTTGGTCTCTTAATTCAGTCAAACCTTAAAAAGGAAGTCCATTTAAATGAAATTGGGAAAACAAAATTAAGTTCATTATGCTACGCGTTCAGAATTCTTGAAAAATTTAAAAAACCCTTTTAATGCTCGTTGTTCATCTTCGGGAAAATTTTTTTCCCCCCTGAATATGGATAATATTCTGGGAAATACTCTTATAGCTCCCAGACATAGTTACAAAAACGAAATTTTACGAAATAATAACCGAACCCACCCCCGTTTTATTCATGGGGTTTTCTTCATTAATCTTGGGAAATTTTACCATTACCCTGTCTTTTTTTTTACGAAACAGTGGTTTTTGTAAAAAAAAGACTTGCTCCAGGGCGGGAATCTTTTTTTAGAAAATGCCGAAGTCTATTACTATAACACTGACGTAGAAATCATTTCATCAGGTGACAGTATCAACAGCCCATTACAAAAAAAATTTACATACAATACATGTACATTATTTTTCAATACTGTCCCCGATGACATTAAACAAATTAAAAAAAAGAAAAAAAATCCCAAGTGAAATTGTTTCGCTGCATAACTGTTTTTTACAATTAGAGACTATACTGAGCATCACAAGAAAAGTAACATTAATTTTAACAATGATACTTTAAAAATTTTTTTGATTTGGGCTGTATAAAAGGTATAAACAACCTGTAACCCAAATATTGTAATTTCAGCTTCCGGGTCAATGACCCCCCTCTCGATCAGGTTTTTTGTCCGTTTCCTGATCGTTGAGCAAATGCTGAGATGGCCCCTTTTTTTTGCTTCTGGACATAGATGTAACTTATTTTTTGTTTCCCTCTTCAAAATTTAGTGGGGAAAAGCAGTTATTCAAATTTCCGTTTCCATGTTGTCCCGGGAGGAAGTAATAAGAGCCAAAATTTTTGTTTTTTATCTTTTAAAATAGATTTTATTACATGGTTTTTTTTTTTTTTCCCTTTTAAACCCCAAAATTTTTTGCTTATTTATCCTTTAAAATAGATTTTATTACATGGGGGGTTTTTTTTTTTTTCCTTTCAAAATTCAAAATTTATTGTTTTTTTTTTCTTTAAAAAAGATTTTTTTACATGGGGTTTTTGTTTTTTTCCCCATTCAAAAAAATTTAAAATTTAAATAGTATTGACTTGGGGTAGGGATCCCGAACTTTGAAAATTTTACACAATTTTACTTTTTTTTTAAAGCACGTCATGCAGTTTTTTAAAAAGTTTGTTTGACGTAAAAAAAATAAATAAATAAATAAATAAATAAATTCTCCCGTTAGTATGATTTTTTTATGTAATCTGGAAAAAGAAGTAACAATTTTGTCATTGCATAACTTCTTAACCCTTTTTATGTTTTTTTTTTAGGGGGGCCCCTAATTTTTCATCTGGAAATAATTGGAAAGGACAAAACTTTCCCAAAAAAATGTCCAAAAATAATTAATATGGGTGAAAAAGGGTAGAAAAACGATTCTTTTTTTTGTTTAGGGGTTTTGGTTGGTCTTCCTTTTTTATTAATAAAATATTCCTTCACCCATTGGCATTTGACTTACTTTTAAATTAAAATTTCAAAAATTTGCAAACCTTTTTTAAAACAAAAAGCAAATTTTTTATTTTTTTCAGTTAAAAAGAATTTTCCTTCCAAAATTTTTTTTGCAAAAAGTTGGGCGGGAAACCCGGGAAATGTGAAAAGCTTCTGCTTACCCTTTTCCAAAATTCTACCATTGGAAATTAGTTTTGGGTTTTATCAAGGGAAAATTTGGGTTCTTTTGTTCTGTGTCCGGTATTGACTTTCCCGATTGACTTAGAGATTTTCCCCAAAACGGAGTATGGTTTTAATTCTCCCAAATTTTCCCTTTTTTTTTTCCCCTTTTAGGGTTTTCATGTTCTAAACACAAGATCTCCCTTTTAATTCAATTTGTCTCAGGTCTAAAATTTTTGTTGTTATTATGAAGTTTTATTGATTTTCAGTGCTATTTTTGTCTCTCTTTTTAAATCTTCGCTGTCATTGTATTTTTTAATTTATTTGGAGGATTTTATGGTTTCCCTCAGCAAGTATTTTTTTTGAGAATTTTGTCACTGTTTTGTTCTGTCTCGATTTTGCCCCAGCTTTTCTGACAAAGTCCATGCAGCGTTTTTTTCAGTTTCCCTTCATAATACATCTTATTTTTTAAATTTACTAAAAACCCGGTTTTAAAACTTTTATTAACCATTGGAAAAAGGGAAAATTATGGCAAGTAAAAATCAATATTATATTTTTCTTTACTAGGGGTTTTAATTTTTTGGGAATTTTTCGGATATTGATCCGTTAGTACCATCTGGAGATCATGGTTTATTTTTTTACTTTTCATTAATTTTTCGAAATCATCAGCGTTTTTATTTTTTAATTTTAAAAATAAAACCCTTTCCTTTTTGAAATGGTCAAATAGTAGGTGCTATTTTTTTGTTAGGGTCCTCCGTAACCTCCGATGGTATCTATAGAAACTATCTTGAAACGTTGCTCGACCTAGGTGGGGCATTAATCCCAAAATTTTTATTTTCTTCATGGTTTTTTCTTTAACAGATGTCACAAGTTTCATAAAACTTCTTGGTTTTTATTTTATTTTTTGTTGTAAAGAATTTGGGGTTACTTTTTTTATCACCCGCGCCTTCCCAGGGAAAAAATATTATTCTGTAACGATACGGAATATTTCCTCGGGTAATCCAAACAAAAAGTTGCGTAATCACGGTTTGGGGCCTTTTTCGTTTTTTCTGGGGCCATCGGGGGCTAAATTTTGTTTTTTCCCAGCCGCAGCCGCGACACCTCGGCGCCGGGCGGGCAGGGGGCCGGTTTTTTCGCCGGCGCCGACGCGGGGTTATCCCAGGGGTCTGGGTGGGAATGGGGGCTACGCAGTTTGGAAACTCCGGGAGGAACCTGCGTTTTTTTGCCAAAAGGGGCGGGGGTGAGACCGTATCTCGGGAAAAATTTCCCCTCGACACACCCCAAACGCAAAGGGTTTTGGGCCAAACCTAAGACGTGGAACCTTTCCCAATAGAAGTACGTGTCAGTAAAATTTCAAAACTTCTAGAACATTTGGGAAACTGGGGGGAAAGGGTTTGGGGGCCGGGAGCGCCGGGGAGGGAACAGAACGGGGGGAGAGATCGTTTTAGGCGGGACAGAGGTGGAGGGGGAGGTGAGGGTGACGGCCTTGGGTCACAGAATAACAAAAACGGAGAAGGGCAGTGTCCCCACTTTTTAAAATTTAAAGGGCAAGTGGCTCCTCCGGTTACTCAATTTGTCGAGTATATCTTTTTTTTTCTCTGCCGATCCCCCCGGATATCGCGCCATCGGACGCCTAAGTCTTGAGCTGTCGTCGCCTTCCCCACTATCACTGCACCATCGCAGCCCCCATTGCCGCCACCCATCACTGCATCACCGCAGCCCCCGCCCCGCCTCGTCACACTGCCCACCGCCACCGCCACCGTCCCCCCCGCCGCGGACCGGGCTTCACCCCACCCCCGGGGCACGCCGTCTGGCGGGAAATTCCCCGGGCCTGGGCCCGCAAAAGGTGATTGGTTTTTATTGTCGAGCTGCGGTAAAATTTCCAGTACGCCCTTCAGGCACAACGCTTGTTTAGGGAAAAAAACTCTTGCCCAGGGAAATGCTCCCCCGCGCATTCACTTCCTTTAATTTTGTTCCCTGAAATGTGTTTGTTTATAGCATAAAAATAGAAGAAATAATTACTCAGACTCAGATGTTATTTTGTTAAAAATTTAAAAAACTTAACTCTTTTATTTAAAGTTCATTTTTGTTCTAAGAACTTTTTTTAAATTTTTCCCCGTAGCTAAATCCTTACCATCCCTTCTTCAAAAATACCCTGCTTCCTGAGCTAGCCGGGGCCCCACAGGAAAAAGGAAGCCCGGTTTTTGGGAGACCGGTTTTGGGGCAGTACATATTTTAGTTATATTTTACTACATTCTTCTGATAATGAGGTTTTTCTTTTTTTTAATTTTTAAAAAACATTTTTGAATATTATTTTTTTTTATTGTTTTGTAGTTCTTTCATCTTCTTTGATCCTTTTTTTTGTTTTTAAGTTCACTAGGTTTACAATTTTTAATTTCCCTCTGAATTTTCATCAGGCCCCTAGAACTGGGTGCCTGCTTAAAAAGTCTGCCTCTTTTGGGTTTTAATTTTTCCCGGATTATATTTAATTTAAAATTGTATTGGGACAGATAGTATGTCAAATTTAACCCCTTTTTCTTCTGTTCTTTCTTTTTTTTTTTTTTTTTTATTATAGTCGCATCAACCAAAAGGGTTTTTAGCGACTTTTCAGTATTTTTTAAAATTTTCACCCATTACATTATATTTCGTTACATTTCATTACATTACATTGCTTAAAACATTAATTTTATTTTAAGGGAAAATTAATCTTCGGGAGAATTTATTATTTCCTGTTGATATTTACAGAATATAACTGCTTCTAATTGTTGTCCGGTATTTGGCCATCTCGTTCTTTGGGAAATTAAAGGCAACGTTCAAAATATGAGATACCGTTAGTTCAACTTAAGGGTCACAGAGGGGCCCAGGGTAGTTTGTGAAACAAAAGGGGTGGGGTGTTAAATTAGTATGTCCGGAGCGAAGTCTGGGTAGACTACTTGTTCTCGCCCTAGTCATCTGTTTATTTATATACACTTTAGAAGAAATCGATTGCGTTTTATGGGGTGGCTGGCTTTGTATTTGGTCCCTTCTTGATTCCCGGGTTTGTCAACATTCTTTTTTTCATAAATTTAAAGGGTGTCCGTTGTGGTGAATGGGGTTTTAACTGTATTGTCTTGTTTTAGGTTTCCCAAAAAAGAAGGGCCCCAGTGCTGAACTCTTGGAGGGGTTGTTTTCCAAAGGGTGGGGATCCCGGCAAAAGGGTATCTTTTTCCCCTTAATGATATCTGATGGGAGAAATTCAGTAATTGTTTTAAAATTTCGCATTTGCGCTTAAATATGATTTAACTGGAGTAGGTGCTTGATGAGTTAGTTAAATTTAGAAAGAGGGGGGCGGGGGTCTTTTACCAAGGTTTTTAAACCTGCATGATTCCATATAAACCCCCTAGTTTTGGGGTTCTGGGGTTTGAATGTATACAATGTGCTGCGGGGCGGGGGTATAAAATTGACTTCCCGGGCCATCTGTCTTGAGAATGGGCTTGATACCGATAACAGTGTGTGACTTGTATTTTCAAAAAACTTGAGAACAAAATTTCCTGTATTCTTTTTGAGGAAAGAACTTTTTTCAAGTTTCAGTAAAAACAGGTCAATTTTGGGAAATTTTTGTAACAGCCAAAAGGGTTGAATTTTTCATGGGCGGTGTTTTTTAATCTGAGAGAGTTGAATATTGGATTTCAAGAGGTTCCTTTATTTTTTGATAAAAGGGGAAAGATTGGGTTTATGTTTTTGAAGAGATCCGGGGAAAGGGATGGTGAAACATTGTTGGTTATAATTGGTTGAAGACGAGCCAGCTTTTTAAATTTCATACTTCATGCCGAGGGAATTTAGTCAATGTAGAGATGGGTCCTTTGGGTTTAAAGAGGCTACCAATAGGCGTGGTGCGGAGGCATCCTGTACATGAACTTGATTTGGGAGTGTCTAGCTTCTAAAAAACACTTAGGCTAAACTGAGTTGAAATGATAGGGTCCATAGTCAATCTTACTTTGATAAAAATTTTTTTATAAAAGAAGCAAAATGCCCCCATTCGCTCCCCAGTTGTTGTTTAAGATATTTGAGGGAAAATTAAGCCCTTTTTACAGTTGTCGATCCCGCTTCTGAAAATGTTGTTTCCCGCTCAATTTGTTATCAAAATATAGGCCTAGGGGTTTTTTGTACAGCGGACCGCAGGGGGGGGAATTGGGCACCCGGGAAGAGATGCGGGGAAAGTTTGGGGCCTAAATTCCTTTAAAAAAAGGATACATTCAGATTTTTTGTGGGGAATTTAAATCCTGACTTGGAAAAATTTGGAGAGTTTGTCGGGAGCTTCTTGCATGTACTTTTTTTGTTCAGCAGATTATTGCCTTTACATAGAACAAAAGATGTCATCCCGGGATTTCCTTATTGTAACAGGTAAGGCAATGTCCTTGTCCCCCGTCGTTGATTGCGATAAAGGGAAAAGTGTTACCTCAAAACTGACCCTTTGGGGAAAACCATTTTCAAGCATCCTAGGTTGAGATATTTGGTTATTAATTCTGACTTGAACCGTCTATTTAGTGTAAAATTGCGGATAAAAATCGAACATATTTTTTATTTAACACCCTGTTTGAAGAATTCAAGTACTTATAGGTCCCGACCATATCATAAGCCTTTTTTGTCTAAGTTGGGTCAAAAATACGTGTTGTTGATTGATGAATGCTTCTTGGGTTTTAATGGCGGGATTCAGTAGGTGAGATTGTGTGGAATGTCCTTTACGGAAACCAACTGGTTAAATAAAATTTGTTGGGAAAACCCGAAACCAACGTAGTCTATTTTAAAGATCCCCTCAAGAATTTTACATATTAGATGTTAAAAGATATTGGGCGGTAGTTATTGGGTTTTTAAAAAGGGTCTTTACCGGGCTTAGGGACAGGAATAACGGGGGCCAGTCTCCCGGTGCTTGGGAAAGGCCCTTTTCTCCATATAAATTGTAGATGCGTAAAGAATAGATTTTTTTTTTAGGTGCTTTTTAAAGGGGAATATTTGGAAATTGTCGGGGCCCGGAGAAGAATTGTTGGACGCCTTAATAACTTTATCAAGTTTTATGGGGGGATATCCACGTTAAGTTGAATTTTTTTGTTAAAAATTTTATTCCCTTTAAAGGGAAATTTGTTTGGTTTCTTGTTCATTTTATGTGAAAAAAAAATTCGTGCATGGTTGTTGGAACTCGAGTTATTGGAGAATGTCTTGGCAAATTGGTTGAATATCAGATGGGGGAGTAAGTATTTTATCTTGCTTTTAATAAAGTGGATTAAAAATTTATTTTTTTTTCCCCAATAGCTTTGATTGTTCCCTTTATCATTGATGTTACAGTTACCGTTTTAAAGATGATAATAAATTTTGACCAAGAATTGGTTTTGCTTTTTTGATACCTTCGGTATTTGCTCTGGTCCTTTTTTTATTTTAAGTCTGTTCTCAGTTGATTTTATGTTTCTTATAACGGTTAAAAAGCCTGTTTTTGGGGAAAATTTTTTTTTACGTATTCCCCCCAAATTTTTTTGCTCTTTTTAAATTTTTAAAAATAACTTAGGGAAAAAGAAGTTTTGGTTTTAAAATCAAATTTCAGAAGGCTTCGATGGTAGCATCAATATTTTAAATTTAAAAGGGGATATTATCGCCTATTGGGGATGCAAAAAGAATTCTAAAATTTTTTCCCAATTGGCCTTTGAAAATTCCATCTGTTTACTTTTAACTGGGGAAAGGGGAGGGTAATATTTATAAAAATACCAATAAAATGGGGAAAAGATCGCTACCCTATGGGTAGTCCCGAAACGTTCCAAGAGATTTTTTTTGCGAGGATGCTGATGATATAGATAAATCTATGGGCTAAAATTATTGTTGTTGATGTTTACATGTTTTAGATTCTCCCGTGTTTAATACAATGCAATCGTAGGGATTCCCAAAATGTCTTCAAGTACAAGACCCCTGTTATTTTGTTTTATGAGACCCCCATACAGTGTTATGACTGTTGAAATCCCCCAAAAAGAGGGGAAAAGGGTTTTTCCCGTTTATTGAAAAATGTCGGGGTTAATTCTTGTAATTCAAAATTGTAGCTGTTTGGGAAGTATAAATTAATATAATTAAATTTGGGGAGAGTATCTTGATGGCATTTTTTCAATATTAGATGGCAAGTTCAGTTCTTCAAGGGGTGTGGTCTTTTTTATATATTCCCCTCCACCACTGGAGATTAAATAGTAGTTCTGTTTCTAAAAGCATTTATTCCTTTTTAGGCCAAGGGTGAGAATCTTTAAAATTAGTTTCTTGAATGCAGATAACATCTGGCTGGGGAAAACCCCAAACCAAAAATTTCTAGTCTAGGATAAAACCGTTGACATTCCATTGGGGAAATTTATTAGTTGGGGTTTATATCTACTGGAGTCTGATTCCCGAATGATTCTTGAGGGGGTAGAACAATTTATTTTTTTTCAAAGTCTGGTAAATCTTCTTTTTTTTGTTGCATTTTTGGGAAAATGTTGGTACAGATTAGAAATCATTTCAAAGGGGAGCTGATATATTTGGTGAGTAATCTTTTGGGAATGAGGATGGGTCCAGCAAAAAAATTTTCCAGGGAAAAGGGTTTTTAAAATTTATGGTAGGTAAGAGGAATTTGCCTTTATTGTCTTCAATTAATTTATTTTAACAAATTTTTTCCTCTTAAAAGTTCTACTTTTTTTAAAAACCCCGATTTTTTTGGGGTCATTTTTTTTGTTCATTTTTTAATTTACTTTTCAGTTTCAGGTCTATTTTTTTTAATTACAGATTTCCCATTCCCTTTAATTGTTTTTTTTCTTCTTTTTCCCTTTTTGGTTGTTTCAGGGGTTTTATCTGTATTTGCTTTTGGGGGTATTTAGTTCCCGGAACATAAAGGGGGTTTTTGGGGCCCTTTTTTTTAGTTTATATACACAATTATTGTCATTATCAAATTTCCCGTTGATTAATGGAAAGTTCAAAATTGATTATCAGTTGAGGGGATTTTGTTTTTGGGGGTTTTTCATGGAGATTAGGGGTAGTTATTCTTAAATTTGGGGGGACAGGAAGGAAGACTTCTGTTGATTGATAGTGGGCCCGATTGGGTTTTTAATTGTAGGGGAACCCGTTTGGAGGGTTTTTTGGGGAAAAGGGTTTGGGAAAAATTTTCATTGTCATTAACTGGAGGGCCCCGTGATTAAAAACTTTGTGCATTACTAGTAAAGGGGAGAGATTTTATTTTCCCCGAGAAATCACTGTTTTTGGTTTGATTTTGGTTAAAAGGGGAATGGTTAGCAATGTGGCCTTCCTGCTTGCATAGAAAACATACCACATTGTCAGTGGAAAGATAAATAGGGTATGTTGTGTCTTGATGGCATACCAAAAGAATCTGGGAATTGTTAATATCATCCGGGTCTATATAAATCTGCCTTCTAAAGCTCATAATAAAGGGGGAGAATCAGGTTTCCGAAATCCCAGCCCTATAAATGACATCTTAGTGGGGGGTTTGATGTTGTTTTTTATCCCAAAATGTTCAGGATTACCCCATTTAGGTATAACAGGGAAAATTAGAGATAATAACCCGATTTTCTTTTTTTGATGAGTGGGCGTATATTCCCGTTTTTGATTATTAATAGTGATAAATTTGTATTCACAATATGTTCAGCAATCTTTTTAGTTGAGAGGAAGAAACCCGATTCTATTATTAGAAATTCTTGAAAAAAAACGAATATCTGAAGGGTTAAGATCGGGGGCTTTTTTCGATACATAATCCTTTAGCTAATAACCCTTTTTGGGCATCAATCACAATCGCTTGACTTTTTTTTAGGGTAAAATTTCCCATTGCAACCCCAAAAGAAAAGGTTTTTCTTACTTGTTTATCTGTCGGTTCTGAGGGGTTTTGTTCTTGGGGGGTTTGGGGTTTTCCCTCGTGGAGGATGCCAAAACCTGGGGCAAGCGACGAGTAAAAACTTAATTTTTCTTTTTAATGGATGGAGAACACAGCACTTTTGAATTAGGAACTTACTCGTGTAAAATTTTCCAAACCCCGCAGTGTGCACCACAAACACGTCTAACCCTTCACGGACGCACCATAGCCGGGAAATTTCTTTTTTATTTACATTTTTTAAAGGGTTTTTGATTGGGGTGTAAAAATTCTCATCCAAGTAGCCAATTTCAATATATCACAACCCTCTTTTACCCGCCCAAAACATTTTTGGTAAATTGCTCTTTTGCCCCTTTTTAAAACTTCACTCAATTTTTTCGAAAAAAATGCCACCCCAATTTTCCCTTTTTTTCCCCTTTCTTTTGTACAGCTCCCAAATTTTTTTTAATGGGTTTTTTTCCAATTTTTGCATTCTGATTCTACTGGGGATTTTTTAAAAACTTTCTTGAGGGAAACCTCTGCGTTTTGATTTTTCGGGGAAAATTTTAAAATTTCTCTTCCACAAAACAGGTTTACACTCTTTTAAACTCGTTTATCCATTGGCATGTGTTTTTATTTCTGCCATTAAATATATCGATAATAAAATCATTGGCAATTTTCTAAATTTTTTTCTTCAGATATTTGTAATTTTTCTTCTAAACTTTCTTTAAAAGTTTCTTAATCGTGTCACCCGAAACCCGGGTAGATTTTTTTTAAATTTTTCTCTGTAATCTCTTCTATGTAGTAGTTTTTAAAATTGCAAATTTTTTTCCTTTTTCATCCCAAAACTTTTGATAGATTTTCATAAAGAAACCAAACTTTTAAAAAATTTATGTTTCTTTTTTAAGTATTTTTACCTTACCAAATATTGGTTTCGTAATTAGCTCCTTGTGAAGGTTTGTGTTTTAAATTCATCCTGTAAGCAATTTAACTTTTTTCCTCAAGTGAAGCTTAGAACCCCTTTTGAAAATGCCATCATTCATCAATTGTTTTTCCTGGTTTTGAAATCAGTCACCAGGTGTCTCCATTGTGGTGGCAGGTATCATTCATTTGTTCAGTAGCATCGCAATTCAATTTTTTAGGAAACGACACACAATAGTGTTTGTTTTCTTGATATATATATATATATATATATATATATATATATATATATTTGTGACGTGACGGGATTATACGACCCGTAACGCCACCATAAGCCACGAAAAAGACCGGAAAACAGAAAAATAGGGTACGCGGCGGGCGATGGTCCGAGAAAGCGACATCTACCCGCAGGTTTGCGCACTCCGATGCCCGAAGTTGCGGATAATATTTTCTTGAGAGGGCGCGAAGGAGGAGAAAATTCACCTCCAGAAATTTCCGCAGGCGGAGTCACATAAATACCGCGACGCACTTCGGGAGGCTCTCTTACAACTTCGACAGCAACGGCGACTCAAGCTTAATTCTTCGGCGATAGTCATTGGTTAGTAAAGGGTATTTAGAAGTGAAGGGCATGTACAGTGTTAGCACTTACATTACACGAGAAAACAAGCGATGTGATTGCTTGAACCTGAAATAGTTTCATAATTGAAATAAATTCGCGCAGAAGGACTCTAAACGAAATCCAGCATTTAATTTTGACGCCACGCCCCGCACGCTCAAAGTGTGGTATGTCGGCCGAGTGCTGAAGTATTCAATTCAATTACGTTAGTTATTTCAAGCTGGTAGCGCGAACAACGGGTACGCGGCAGGCGGCAGAAGGACGACTCCAGTGAAGACTCAAGCGTAGGCGAGAAGGACTTGGACCAAATACGTGGATGGTACGGGGCCGAGATCGAGAGAAAGGTCTGGAATTTGGACGTGTGGCGGAATCTAATATCGCGCGAAGAAGTGGTATAACCGCGGGACATCAAACCAGTCAAATGACGTGGCAAAGACGGCGAGCGACCGAAAACCCCAAAGGGTTTAAATGATGGCGAGCGGGAAGGAGATGTCGAGATAAAGAACTGGCAACGTCTATGCGGCAATTTGTTGGGAAACCGTGTAGCTTTAAATACCAGGCGAAGCGTCTAAAAGGTGAAAGTTCCCAAAAAATTATTGGTGAAATATTTCGAACGTATGAGCGGCAGTTTAGATTTCATTCACTGTACGCACCAGTAAATTCGTTTGATTGCCATACCTTGTACAACTTTTCAAAGTAAACTATGATTTTCATGTAATGTAAATCAATCTTTTGAAAGTGATGTTTCCATTGTATGATGTCTGGGATAATTAGTTGCTATAATTTGTAAAGGTATGATTTAAGTAACGTGTGTGTCACGTTTATTCTTGTGTTAGAGTTTACAGCATTGTAATAAATGCGCAGCTAAGGCTGACCTCTGTGAAGTCTATGATAGAATAATTGTAGAGAATCACTTTAAGGGCCGTGCAGAAAACGTAAGATTAACAACATTTAAAAATGAGGTACAGAAATAATTCAGAAAGAGGTAGAAGCAAAATAATTGTGAATAGTACTTCTTGAAGTATTCAGGCAGTCGAGATGACGCCTACACATTTTTGTGGTTGTGTTCTTTCTTTTTCTGTTTTCTTTGCAGTGACCATCTACGCAAAGTGCATACTATTGTATATTGTGCCACTGTGTAATTTTGTTTTTTTACTGAATCATTTTACCTCATTTTACCAGAATTTTACATAATTCATTGTGTCAAGGGTTCAGACCTTTCTCATACCCGAAAGATCCTGCTTCCTGAGAATTCAAAGCTCGCTCCGAGCATTCATTTTTCACCTTCATCGCCACGGCTGAAGGTAGTAGGTGGGCGTGTTATGATATATATATATATATATATATATATATATATATATATATATATATATATACACACACACACACGAATTGGAAACAAAAGGGATGCAGTGCTGTTAATATTTATATTTTAAGCTCAGCATGCTGCTGATTTTAATTATGAAAATTATAATTAGCAAGAAAGCTGATTAAGTTGCCCTAAAACTTGCCAAATACTTGTAATATATCAAATGTTTATTTGTATTTTTACTTTATTAATTTTGACAGATTTAATGTCCTTTATTAATTTTATTGTAAAATTCACACAAAATCCATTGAAATGTATTTACATACATTTAAATTATGAGAGTCCTTTCTTTCACTACTTTCTTCCACTTTCTTTTCAGAATTTGTTGTATTGTCAACAGAATTTTCAATACTATGTATACATAAAAGAAAGAGTGTTAACTCAGAGCCAATTTTTCTCCGTTGTGAGTTTTGAAAAGTTTCCCGAACATCAGGGTTTTTTTCTCTGTTGTATGTTTTCATTGGTTTAAATAGAGACTTGTTTCCATCTATCTCACTTAAAAGGCAGTATCTCCCTTATTTCAACATATCTCTTTACCAGTATTTCTTTCATTGAAAGCCAATTTTTAAATGATGTAACAACACTCTCTACCCCAAGGATAATGTGACTTACGGAACTAAACCATAACATCAGGCAGATTTTTCTATGTTTCAATGTTGAAGACAATATATAAACAGATATATGGATTGCTCATATGAAATAGTTTACAGATCCATTATTACCTCAATTTTCATTTCTTTTTTTCAGGTTAGATTCTGAGTGACTTAATATCTATTGCTATAATATGTACATGTCTATTGTATTTGTTTGTAGTTAATAATTACAGTGCTGTTCAAGAAGATCATTTTCCCATAAAATCTTTCAATAAATTTGTGCCTAATTAACTTTGACTTTCTCTTCACAATATGTCGCTACCCTGTACTATCAACTACCAAAATCCTACTACTGAGATATCAAGGAAAATATTTAAAATAGATACACATTATTGTATTGTATTTATTAAATTTTATGTTTTGAAGCATTTGTTTAAAGCAATACAGTGATTTCTCAGTAGTAGGTTTTTGGGTTTGTGCATTGCAATACTGGAGATGCGATGTGATACTTCACTGATTCAAATAAGTGAAGCCTTACTTTCACTGATTGCAACTGCATTCCACTGGTTCAATTAGTTGTCACAGATTTCACTGATTCAAACAGTGAAGTTTCACTGATTCAAAAAGTGGATCCGTTTTTCATTGATTCGTTCGGTTCAATTCACTGATTGCCAGTGGCGGAGTTATAACTACCACAATCAGTGAATAGTCACTGTCAATCAGTGGTTTCACTGATTCAGGCTGAGAAGGTGTAATATGAGCTATAGAAAAGAATGGTTTCGCATGATTTATGCAATGGAGAAAAAGGTGCTGTTTTCAAGAGAAACCTAGAGGTGTATCAGGAAATGTTGAAATATTGAATCAAAAAAATGTTTAATTGTTTAGTTATGCTATGAAGAAACCAAGTCAGTAAATATTCCAAAGGAGAAGTAATTTGTTTGTTTGAGGCTGAATTCGATGACTTTAAACTTCATGCTTCGCATGAACAGATGGGAAAAATAATCTGGGAGGCGTTCTGATGCGACTATATTGGTAGACTGAACGTAGAATGCACAACCAGCTTTTCTATTACATTTAAAACCATCTGTATATACTTGGTAATAGTTGAAATAATCTTGTAATCTTGGTATTAAATTTTGGAAACTTGCATTGGGACCAAAAGTAGGTTGGAGATTATGTAATATCATATTTATTACAACATTGTGGTCTCGCCATGGCGGGATGAGAGGCATAGATCTAGGTAAGGTAACTGGTTCAACAATAGGTCCTTAGAAATTCATAGAACATTCGTTCATGTACTTAGAAAACCTCTCTCTTAGTGGTAGTGGGGATTTATTTATTTATTTAGTCAAAAACAGACAAAAACTGTATGTGACGTACGGGGGAGAAAATCATCTGCGCACGCTTTCTTGAGTTTCAGAATCCCTTCCCGACAATATAACTATTATTAGTTTAAAGATGAATAATAATAATAATAATAATAATAATAATAATAATAACAAATTTAAAAAAGCGAGGGATTAACATTTCCAATACTAGATATTTTCGTTGCCAAATTACAGAAAACTAATTTTTAACGGTAAAGGAACAAACAGATTTGATTTTTCTGTATTGTTAACAAAATAGAACCTCACCCTAAGCTGTACTACCACTACAAGCAAAGGAAAGTTCAACAAAACGTGCGCATAGTGAAGGTACATTTACGTCCAGAAGCAAATCAAGGGGCCATCTCAGCATTTGCTCAATGGATCAGGGAAACTGGACAAAAACCCGATCGAGATAGGGGTCATTGATCCGGAAGTACATTATTTGTTACAGGCATATTGAGTCTTTTTTTAAATTATATAATGCAAATGTAGAATAATTCATTATACTACATCTTGTTTTAGTTAAAGTAATGATTATTTTTCTTTTTGACGATCAGTATAGTCTCTAATTGTATAGAAACAGTTTTGCAGCAGAAAAGATTTTACTTTTAACTTAAATTTGTGTACTAATTTTAATTTCATCTGGCAATGCGTTGTAAAGGAACGTACATGTATTGTATATGGATTTCTTTAGTGAGCTGTTGATACTGACACTTGATGAACATGATTTCTACGTCGAGTGTTGTAACTATAAATATCAGTATTACATGAAAATAAGTTCCCACCGCTAAGTAAGTCAGTTTTGACAAATGCTACAGACTCATAAATAAATAGGCAATGGTAATATTCAAGATCAATGAAAAGAGGCTGCACGGATCACGTGGATGGGATTTTTGATTATTCGGATAATTTTCTTGCAATCTAAATGTCTGGAAACTAAAGGATCCCCAGAATATTATGCCATATCTCAGGCGGGAATGTACATTTGCAAAATACACGCAACGCCCCCATGAATGCTGACAGAATTAGAAAGAATTCTGAATGCATAACATAATGAGCTTAATTTAGTGTTTAATTCTGTTATATGTACATTCCATTTGAGGTTTGATTGAATTGAGAGACCTAGAAATTTTGTTACCTTAACATCAGCATATTGTTCATTTTCAATGGAGTTACGATTGCCGATTTGAAACGCAAAATTGCATTGAGACAGTTTTTCCTTCGTTAACTATTAATTTATTTTATTATTTATTTGATTGAGGATGGGCTTCATGGACGGATGTTTTTAGGTATTTGAAAATATTTGAATATAGTAGCATTTGGAGGGACACTTAAAGTTGAGTAAGCATAATTTAAACTTTACGCGGTAGGTCTAATGGTATTTGCCCTGTTTCTACTGACAGGCTATTAGCTGGGCTGGTTCTAAAAGCGCTTAAGAGACATGCGCTTGTGATTATTGGATTTAGCATTTTCAGTGTTATCTTGGTACTCCCTTGGAGTAATATATTACTGCACCGTTGTCCACGAGTCTGGATGAATGCTTGGTATATTTTGGCTAGACATTCAGATTGTGCTCCCCATTTGATGTACGACAACATTTTTATTACATTTATTCTCTTTTTACATTCGGACTTGCAGCTGCCTGTTGTTTCCACGAGTGAGTAGAATCAAAAAGCATACCAAGAATTTTACAGACATTTGTTCTTTTGAGTTGAAATGTTCAAAGTTTAAGTTGAATTTCTTCATTCTCATCCTCGCGTCTTCTTGAAAACACTATTAATTCCTATTTTATTTTCGAAATTGTGCATCTCGAGCTAATGGGACAATTATTGATTTTATTTAACGTGTCTTGAATGATAATATTTAAACTTTCTGCCAAAGTTCAGTTGTTAAAGTTTGATGGTGGAGGTTTGATGTGTATTTTTGCCAGGGTTGTATCATATTAGATTAGAGAGTAAGTCCTGCTAAGGCTCTTGCTTCCCTATATATTGTTCTATTTTCTAATGTATTGTTTTTCTTGAATTTTCTAAAGGTTCTTTTTTTATTTTTAATAACTGTAGTACATTATGCAACCACCATGACACTTTGCTTTTTATTTTCCTGTAGTTTGGGATTGAATCATTAGCTGCTTTAAAATTAAATAAATAAATTTCACTAAATTATATATGTCTTGTGGTTTA